>JAVYIG010017099.1:0-27858 GCA_035222895.1 Strongylocentrotus droebachiensis
CGATGGCATAACCTTAACTCACCTTCTGGATACTGGAATGGAAGATACTGAGACGGAGACAGGGTGAGAGAAGGAAGATCACCGATATGAGGAGCCGAGAGCGCCACGGTCATTGCTATGGTAATGAAGAAGGCCGGGAGAAGCAGCTGAGAGAAGAGCCCCTTGGGATTCCTCTTCACGTGATGCAGTCTCTTCTTCATGAGGGCGATGAAGACGATCAAGTGGTGGAGGAGACCGGTGTGCCTGGTGAAAGTGATGTTGTTACCCAACTGGGCAGCATCTATGCAAATGAGGTGAGAGGGTGGAGAAGATGTGAGTCTACATACAAGTACAGTCAAACCTGTCTATAGCAACTGCCCAAGGGAAACAACAAATGCGGCCTTTGTAGACAGGTGGTCTTTGTAGACAGGTTCCTTTAGTACATGATTCAATGAGAAACCATTTTCAAGGGAAACAACAAATGTGGCCTTTGTAGACAGGTGGTCTTTGTAGACATGTTCCTTTAGTACATGATTCAATGAGAAACCATTTTCAAGGGAAACAAAAATGTGGCCTTTGTAGACAGGTGGTCACTAAACCAGGTTTGACTGTATCATACTCTTGATGCATGTAAGATTACATATGAATTGAAGTAAATGTACATTTATTTTTTCCATCATAAAGATAGATTGTGGTATTTATCTACTTTAATCTGAACCAACGGCTCTGGAGAAGGAAATTGACCTATCATCAAACTAGATGGAACTTCGACTGCACGCAGTCGAAAATGATGCCTCCGTCATAAAGCAATTTTACAAACCAAAACAGAAGCAATTTTTCAAATTCAAGTTGGATTGTAATCCATTGACAGGTTCTCAGAATATTGTGATTACAAGCTAATTCTCATATACATGTATGGCCCTTTGATCTTTGACCTCATGACCCCAACATCTACTCAGTTCATTGGCTCTGCAAGAAACATACATATCTTGAGTTTGATAGTAATCCATCCATCAGTTCTAATGATAATGTGATCACAAGCTATTTTTGCATACATAATGAGCCCTGTGACCTTTGACCTTTTATCCCGAAATCTATTCATTGGCTCTGCAAGTTACATACATGACCAAAATTTGGCAGGAATCTATCAGTCGGTTCTTGAGATAACGCGATCACGAGAATGGGACGGACAACCCGAAAACATAATGTCTCCGCATACTTCGTAACGGAGGCCAGGGCTCTCACTTAACTTTTTTTCTTGGTTGCCAGCCGGGCATCCTATACAGTTTTTTAGGTTGCCAAATGGCAGTTTAGGTGGTCACAGTGAATATGTTTAAAGGGGTTTGTGTAATGCATAAATCTGCCATCGGGTCTGTCGCAATTGTCGCGCCATCGAAATTACCATCCTCCATGGTAACCATGGTAATCATGGTACCAAACAATAAAATACATTGTTTGATGACCCTATATTTATCATCGTTTGATACTATGGTAACCATGGTGGATGGTAATTTGGACAACAAAATCATGGTTACCATGGCACTTTTTTTTTTATAAGGGGCGCTACTTGAAATCTTGAATTAAAATATTAAAACTATAAAAAAATCATAATTAACTCAGTGCCCGGTACAACAGTCAGGGAAAAAATTAAGTTTTTCATTTCAGGGGCTCCATTTCAAATTTTGGGGACATTTTTGGGGGGCTACTTTTCAACTTCCGAGAGCTTTTTTTTCATTTCGAGGGCTCTTTTTTCTGGGGCTACTTTTTCATTAATTCATAAAAGGATAGTTTGTTGAGATTTTTTTTGTATGCTAAGGTTTAATTCGGGCTTCCTGCGTCATAATTACCCATTCAAAAAGAAAGCATTTATCTAGTTAAAAAACTAAGTTTGAATTCATTTGACTGTAACATAATAGATTGTGATTATTCTGGCCATGACCATGTTCAGATCTTCTACTGAATTTCGATAATCATTTTTTTCAAAGTAAAATTTTCACAAGAAAATCAGACAGTCCTTTAAAAACTAAGACATAAGTAACACTTTTACTAGTTCTAAGCTCAGGTTTCATACCTCGATTCACGAAACTCCTTTGAAATCACGGCAATAATGATGCAAACAGATATCAATTTCAAAGTGTTGTCAAGTCTCTTCGACTCTAACTTAGTATAGCTCAGCTCAGCTCACACAGCAGCTGCAGTGACACTGCACTGTGCAACTGAACTGTCAGTCACGATCATTTTCTCCGATTTTCTTGTGAAAACTTATTTGAAAAATGAATATCATGGCGAGAATAATCACAAAATAAGCTTTGATTTCATACCTCTATTCACGAAAACTATATACAATAGCGGCAATCATGATGGAAATTGATTGCAGTTTGGCGATCTTTTTAGCAAATGGTCTAGGTTCAGCTAATATGATCTATCGAAACAAAATCGACCGCAAAAAACTCGATCCCTGCGCTCCGTCTCGCAACCGCGAAAATGTACGTGTTTTCGCGTACACGTGCGTGCGACATGGTAAGCCAGGTGAATCAAGTTTTTTACGACCGAATTTGTGTATACAATTTTAGACGGAGATTCAGCGCGCGTGTGCGTGCCGACCAAGAAATGCACACAATGAATACAAAGCTAGTAGAGAGCGGCCGCTCGTAATTGTTACGGGGGCTATTTGAGATCATTTCCTTTTTTGACATTTATTTTGTTGGTTGCCAGCCGGGCAGCCAAGACGGGACTTTTAGGTTGCCCGGTGGCGTTTTAGGTGGTCAATGGCACCCGGGCAACCGCTAATTTCGAGCCCTGGAGGCATAAAAAGAGATTTTTGAAAGTCTCTATTTCACACGACTAAACATGAAAGTAATACACACCAGCTGTGTTCTTTTGTATAGCATTCAGAACAACAATCATTAAAGAATTTAAGTGCTAAAACATTAGACCAGCCTATACTGAGTTGTAACATATCCATAATAACATATGTGCCTATGTAATTAATTCACAGTCATTTATCTTTTTAACGTGATAAAACTTTGGGGTACCATCTTGTGCAGAAGCGTTTCCATGGTTACTCGTCTCTTCATTGACGCTGATCAGAGGTACATCTCCGGCAGTACTGCTCCTCCTTGCTCCACCTCCTCTCCCTCTCCTTCTCCTCCAGAGCTTAGCGAAGGTACCCCCTCCTGCACCTTCTTCTCCTTCTCCTTCTCCAGCCTCAGTTTCATTATTCTCCATCTCAGCTGGTGGTGGTGATGGGTACCGGTCTGATGACGATGATGACGACGATGTTGATGATGATTGGGGTCTGAAAAGAAAGGAATCATAGTCTTCACATAAAATTTCATTCTTGTAATCCTCATTTCCTCTTTTCCTTTAATATCATTTCAAGATAAGTAATGTACACACACTAATACCTTGCTAACTGTCATTAAAGATATTGCTGTTGATGATTGGGTTCTGAAAACAAAGGAATCATAGTCTTCAAATAAAATCCCATTTTTATAATCCCCATTTCCTCTTTTCCTTACTGTTTCCAAATAAGTAATGCACACACTGATACATGTAACCTACTAATAGTATTACTTGTAGGAACTGTCATTAAAGATGTTGTTGATGATGATGGGGTTCTGAAAACAAAGGAATCATAGTCTTACATTCACCTAAAATGTAATTAAATTGTAATAATATAGAATCGATCAGATCAGTCTTTCCCAATTTCTATCATTAATAATGGTCCGTTTTCACTCAAACTTTCAGATAATCATTAATTATACATCTAGCATTGAAGTCACTACCTTAGCACCATTTTCTCTCATCTGAACAATGTTACCAAGTCCCTTTAATTGATTTTACACTACCTCCTTGTTGTTGGTACTAACCTGAATGTGTTAGATCCCGAGCTGCTATGGGTATCATGAGAGTCGGCCGAGCTTCTAAACCCTGAGGATGAGCTACTCCTTGATGTTGACGGTACTTCTGCAAGGGAATGAGACGATTGTTCTTCTATGTAGAAATATATTCTTTGACTTAAATCACAATTAGTACATTTTGTCCTTAACAATGTACAGTCAAACCTGCTTTAGTTACCACCTGTCTACACAAACCACATTATTTGTTTCACTTGTAAATAGTTTCTCATTGATACATGTACTAAAGGAACCTGTCTACAGAGACCACCTGTCTATAAAGACCACTTATGTGTTTCCCTTGGGCGGTTGCTATAGACAGGTTTGACTGTATTAAGTATTGATTTACTTAGATGAAATGGAAATATCCATTTGCTATTAGAAAGGTGCAGATAAGCATATACAATATACACTAATCCAACTCTTTAGCATATATTCAAAATAAAAGCTGAGAAGCATTTATGGGTTCCGAAAATTTGAATATCACTGCAACTTATGGATAGAGTGCTCCGAGATGACACCCCTCTGGCAGCAATGGAGTCAAAATCTAAGCTGTCATCTTCTACGCAGATCTGTGATTAAGATTTTTAATAGGTGAGGTCTCAGATGCTCTTTAAATTGTTCAACTAATGATGAAGATTTTTAGGCCCACATGAGTAGGAATTTAATTCCACAGCTTAAGGCCCGGTTTTATAAAACTTGTTATCAATAACGAATGGTAAGTTTCTATGACGAATTTGCTCTCAGCCAATCAAATGACGAGATTTCAGTAGCTTATTACAAGTATTTTAACTTTGTTATTGATAAGTTTCATGAAACAGGGCCCAGATCACATTGCTGCATCATCAGCAAGTTTGGTGTTGCTGAGTGATAGAACAATGCCCATCGAACAGCGATTTAAAGGGATTGGGTATCTTTGTCTCAGATTCTGAAACAGAATCCTGGATTTAGCTCATGCTGCAGTCATAATTATAAACCTTTAGGTCAGTCAGGAACCCCATAACTTTTGCAAGCCAATCGCCTGTCTGATTATCAAGTTATTTATGATTTGAAATCGAAATCAAATTTTGCGTTTTTCTAACGGTTTTTATAACACTACAGTCTATTGGGGAAAAGGAGTATGGTAAAAACCGGTCACTCAATTTTTTAAAAATTTTTTGAGGTACTTTATGATCATTTTGAAGCACAACTTTGTTCAGGGCTTCAATATAACACCATATCACAGACACTGATAACACGCAGGGCCATGCATCTCAGATTTAACATTGTTAAACGATGCCTTTAAACCTACCTTGCCTATTGGCGCCCGTCTGCTCTGCCACCTTCAGGAACACCTCCTCTAAGGTGGTGTCCATCAGGCCGTAGCTGGAGACGTACAGCTTGTCCTTCTTCTGCTCCAGCGCCGTGAAGAGCTTGGGGAAGTGCCCACAGGCCACGCTGTCGAAGGGCAGGGTGTAGGACAGCTCCCTGAGGTTCGTGTTGGTGAGGCAGGCGCCGGGGATCAGATCCTGGATGAACTTGGTGACGGTGCTTTCGGTACAGAGGGTGCGGAACGATGTACCAAGTGTGTCCTCTGATATTAAAAAAAAAACAATCAGACATCAGTTTAATGATCCAAACTAGCTCAGGTAATGAGCAAATATCTGGTAAAAGCAGGGTATTAAAACATTTACATATATAAGAATACAGCAGAATAGTCTTTTCATGATGCATTACAAAGAGGATTTCAGCTTTTAAACAGTATGGATGAACATGATAAAAACTACAACCCTTGTGATGGAATTTTAAAGTGTTCAAATATGTAAACCTACACTAGTATAGGCTCATTATTAGGGCATAGGGATTAAAGTAGTTAATGTCTGTTGAAGTTTCATGTAGCCATATTGAGGTGGCAATGCCGATTCATTCTAACCTAGATTATAGAATTCTTTGCTAAATAATCACTTTTTTTTTTTTTTTTTTGAAAGCTTGGAGGAAACTGCTCATAATGCACTCTGCATTATACACACAGGTCCCAATGAACAGGCTGTGTGGATTGTGACTTTCATTATGCTGCGCAGACTAAAATGCAAAAATGATTGTTGCCGCCTTGTGTGTAAGTGCCCCTCCCCTTTGTTCTCGGTGCAGGATTGGGTTCAGGGAAAACACTCTGTTCCTCGGACTAGAACATTACCTGGAGGCCTAGTTTGTAGGAGAGTCACACCCCCTACGCACATTAATACGCTACACTTCATGCAAAGGGTAGGGTGTAAACCCTGAGATTAGTGTGCCTGCATACAAAACTGGTAATCTTTCTATGAATTTTTGTGATAGGCTGCATAGCCCTTAGAAGATTAACAGAAGAAGAATAAGATTGATATACATTTACATGAAGTACAGGGGCTACAAGAAATAATACCGTTGTGTTTACCTGATTCACTATTGCTCTGATTTGGTTGTCCAGCAGGTTTCTTGACCACCGTGAGGTGATAGCCGTCTCCATACGTGGTCTTGAGGAACATGGATGACCCGGCACACTTGACCTGGCCGTGGGAGATGATGGCTATACGATCTCCGAGGAAGTCTGCCTCGTCCATGTGATGGGTGGATAGGAGGATGGTTCGACCTAAGAGAGAAAGAGCGGAAGATGAAAAGTCAAAGTCAACGGGTGGTTTTCTTCAAAGCGGACTAGTCCATGGTTTAATCCACCGACTAAGTATGGAATGCTAAGTGTCCATATCATGAATATGTTTTTGAATTGATTTAATCCGTCAGTTAATTAAAATAAAATGTAATAATATAATTAATAAACAACAACATTAATACAGTATAATTATGTTATCATGGTAATTAGGGGCATATCAAATTATTCAAAAATATATTCATGTGGACACTTGGCATTCCATACTTAGTCGGTGGATTAAACCATGGACTAAAGTTAGTCTGCCTTCGATAGTACCACCCAATGGTATCAATGAAAGAGCATAATCAACAGAATTTAAATTATACTCTGAAAAGGGTAAATTTGAAGATTGGTACCCTAAAAGACAATGAAGAGAGAATAAAGTTACGAGGAAAGAGACACACATCACGGAATGACAAAACAGGAGAAACATTCACATCATGTGACATATCAAAATCATAATTACCATGTTTATACTTGAGAAGCAGGTCCCAGATAGCTCTCCTTGCACAAGGGTCAACCCCAGCCGTCGGCTCGTCTAAGATGACGGTACGGGAGCCTCCTACGAATGCGATAGCTACAGACAGGCGACGCTTCATCCTCCGGACAAACGATGGACAGCCGTCTTCCTCTTGTGCGTAAGACCAATGTCACTGATTAGTCTAGAAGAGAATGAAATAGTTATATATTTATCATCTCCTCCAATGTTTGTTGCTGTCACATCTGTAGGTAAAACTGCTCAAGGGGATTATAGAAGTGGTCATCATGCACAAGTTCCCTCCATAGAGATGAGAGACACTGCTCAAGTAAAATGAAACAGGTTGTTTCTAAAAAATAGGTAGACTATTTTAGGCAGGCTGTATTTCTAACATGATATTGATGAAGGTCAGTTTACAGTTGTAACAAACATATGAATTATAAGTTACTGAAGTAATGTCAAAGGTCATGAGCAAATACCCAATTTGAGCTTCCTAGGGGATGGTTACATGTATATTACACATGAGTTGTTATTATCATAATCATGATTATACACCACCACTATCATCGTTGTCCTCGTTGTTGTTGTCATCATCATCATCATCATCATCATCACCATCACCGCCGTCACCACCACCATCATTATCATCATCAACATCAGCATTATCATCGTCATCATTTTGAATATCACCAAAATTCATCTAATTTCAAATGATATCTTGCTCTTACTTGTCAGTTTCTTCTTTGATCTGCCATGTAGGTTTTCCTTTCAGCTGAGCATAAAACCAGACGTGGTCTTCAACTGTCAACCTGTAAGATAAAAAGCAAACAAGAACGTGGATGTAGAAACTTGGTCCTTGGAAATGTATTCATCTCATTCTAGAGGTCTACTAATTTATGAACATCATATAATGGCAAAATTCAATAAGATTCATTTGAATTCATGTATGCTATGGATTTATGGAGCGATTCAACGTCATTTTGAATCAGAAAAAGTCCATTGCGCAATATTCCTCTCTCTCTCTCTTTCTCTCTCTTTTTAAATCTCTCTATCTTCTATTCGTTCCTTTGGTCATAACGAATTAAGCTTGTGGAGGTGTTGTGGTCGAGTGGATACGATACTTTGGCAAAACATTAATCTACATTTGCCACACTCAACCCAGGTGATGTAAATGGGTACCTGGCAGGAATTAATTCTTTGAAATGCTAGAGCGCCATAATGGCAGCCCTGCTGAAGCCAGGGTAATAATCAGGAGCGCCAGGAGTGTCAAGTCTGGCAGATTTGAGAGCTATCGAGAACCCAATATTATTATTATTTATATTATTGATAACAATTTCTAGAATTTACTTGTCAAAGAGGGCGTTGTGTTGAGGGCACATCCCGAGGCTCTTCCTGATGGCGGTCATGTCCGTTCGAATGTCCTGACCGTAAATCTTTGCAGTCCCAGACGTCGGTGGGAACAACCCAGTCAAAACTGACCTGTAAGGGGATGGGGGGACGAAAAAAAAATACAGAAAATATGATCATAAAAAGGGTATGAGACAGTGAGAAAATGAACAAAGAATTAATTCTATTACTTCGTATAAGCAGAAAAAAAATACATAATTGAATTATTCTTATTTTTAATATTGCAAATTGTCACTAGAAAATGAACCAAGTATTGATTAAGATTCACTGTCTTTGTTAATTATATATTGTATTTAACTGGTATTTTTTGCAACAATTGTGAAAGAAATATGATATGTTTTTAATTGTAAATTGTCATACAATTCAGCCGAGGCTACGAAATGATGATATAAATAAACTGAACTGAACTGAACTGAAAGAGATAATGTAATAGGAAGAAAAATAGAGAAGGGAAACAAAAATTGTGATCTTTGTAGACAGGTGCTCACTAAAGCAGGTTTGACTGTATTTTTCATTCCAAACTTTCACTGCATATTCAATTATTTGTAAATTTTATGCAAACTAATCATTTGAAGACAAGTGACCATCATTTACATTTTTCAAATGAAAAAAAAAAATCTTCAAAATCATGATTTTATATCAGATACTCTTGAACACACAATCATCCTTCCCCCATTATCGACCACTATCACTGATACATCTACATATAGCAGGAGGTGCGATGACTAAAGTGGTAGAGCAGTGGTCTCGTAACAGGGAGGTCCCGGGTTCGAAACCAAGTTGATGCGCTAGTGCCCTTTGATTAGGCATTAATCCTCATTACAAAGTCCCTCAGAGAGTACTTGAAGCCGTCGGTCCCCTGGTTGCTTAGTTACAAGCATAAACATGCTCTCTTAGCAGTCAGGTAACACAAAGAAACAAACACACAAATAACTTAAACTTCTCTGCGATATAACTTGAAAACACTTACATTGTGGTTGTTTTGCCTGCTCCGTTGTGCCCTAAGAATGAAGTGATCTGTCCCTCGTAGAGGTTAAGACAAAGGTTGTTCACTGCCAGCTTCTTTCCTGCGCTATAAATCTATTTTGTTTAAAGAGAAAAGACGGAAATAAGGATTTATTGATACCAAAAAAAGCTTATGTATACATCGATCACTATGGGTTGTATTCTTGAAAGTTGACTAACTTTAGTCCATGGTTTAATCCTCCAACTAAGTATAGAATGCAAAGTCTCCATATGAATACATTTTTTAATAATTTGATATGTCTCTAAATTACCATAACATAATTATTTCATAGTGCTATTGTTGTAATTAGCTATGTTATTACAAAATATTTCTTTAATGAAAATATTTTATTTTAATTTAGTGACAGATTAGATTATTCAAAAACATATTCATGTGGACACTTGGCATTCCATACTTAGTCGGAGGATTAAACCATGGACTAAAGTTAGTGCGCTTTCGAGAATACCACCCTATGGTATCACGGTTACACAGGTGCACAGAAACTATACATTATTCATGAGACATTGGCAAATTCAGCTTACCTTGGTCAGATTTTCAATGGTGACTCCCAGCTCCAGATCCACAGGTTCTGGCTCAAAGCCTGGCTCTTTAAATAATAATAAAAGAATACACATGTATATATAATTGTAATTATGCAAAAAGTTAGATGTGATTGCAAACGTATGACTATATTCCACTTTTTAGCAAGACCAGGGCCCCGTCTTACAAAGAGTTGCAATTGATCCAAATCAATCGCAAGTCCTATATTCAATCGCAAGTTTGCAGTCTCCTATCTCTTATGCACATGGTTGCGATTGTATCAATCACAAATAAGTTGCGGTTAATATCCACTCTTTGTAAGACGGGGCCCTTATTTTGATCTTGACTTTTAAATCTAATGTTAAATAAAAACTCTTCCTCCTCGCCCTGATTGCAGGGATCAGTGTTTTTTTCAGCAAATGTGTTCAACTATGAAATATAGATGCATCTCATGATCTGTGATTGATACTATGATATGATTAATATCTTTCCATTAACTGAAAGAAAACTTTTACAGAAACTAGATGGAATTCGACTGCGCGCAGTCGAAAATGATGCCTCCGTCATAGAGCAATTTTACCAACCAAAACAGAAGATATTTTTCAAATTCAAGTTCATTTGTAATCCATTAACAGGTTCTCAAAATATCGTGATTACAAGCTATTTTTGCATACATAATGAGCCATGACCTTTGACCTCATGACCCAAGAATCTACTCGGTTCATTGGCTCTGCAAGATACATACATGATCTAAGTTTGGCAGGAATCCATCAATCTGTTCTAATGATAATGCGATCACAAGCCATTTTTGCATACATAATGAGCCACGTGACCTTTGACCTCATGACCCCAAAATCTAATCAGTTCATCGGCTCTGCAAGTAACATACATGACCAAAGTTTGGCAGGAATCCATCAATCTGTTCTTGAGATAACGTGATCACGAGCTGTTTTTGCATATATAATGAGCCCTGTGACCTTTGACCTTTGACCTCGTGACCCCAAACTCTAATCAGTTCATTGGCTCTGCAAGATAAATACATGACCAAAGTTTGGCAGGAATCCATCAATCTGTTCTTCAGATAACGCGATCACGAGCCGTTTATGCTTACATAATGAGCCCTGTGACCTTTGACCTTTGACCTCGTGACCCCAAAATCTAATCAGTTCATCGGCTCTGCAAAATAAATACATGACTAAAGTTTGGCAGGGATCCATCGATCGGTTCTTCAGATAACGCGATCACGAGCTGTTTTTGCATACATAATGAGCCCTGTGACCTTTGACCTCGTGACCCCAAAATCTAATCAGTTCATCGGCTCTGCAAGATACATACATGACCAAAGTTTGGCAGGAATCCAGCAATCGGTTCTTCAGATAACGCGATCACGAGAACGGGACGTACGGACGTACGGACGGACGTACGTACGGACGGACGGACGTACGGACGGACGGACAACCCGAAAACATAATGCCTCCGGCTACTTCGTAACGGAGGCATAAAAATACCAGGGATCGAGGAAGGGAGTTGGCTCAGTCAAGTAAAGCGTAAGCCTGTCGAACTAAAGGTCATAGGCTAGAATTAGCCAAGGTGGATGACTGAAGTCTGCATTGTGTGTTAACATGCCCCTTCTGCTTCATACACGCATACTGCGTTATGGTGGAAAGCACCCTGTCCCTCGCATAGGACGTTAATAGCGGGTGCCCCATATAGAGGAAAGTCACCACCTTTACACATTTTTTATTAGAGTAGGGAGAAACCCTGGAGAAGCGGTCCAACTGCACACCCCAATCAATGACACCAGGAGGAGAGACACGAGCGTCATAGTGATTCAGTTCACTTTTCCCCTCCCAGGCACAGGTAACGCCAAATACTTCATACAGTCAAACCTGCTTTAGTGACCACCTGTCTACAAAGACCACATACGTTGGTTTCACTTGAAAATGGTTTCTCATTGAAACATGTACTAAAGGAACCTGTCTCCAAAGACCACCTGTCTACAAAGACAACTTTTTGTGTTTACTTTGGGCGGCGCTCTATAGACAGGATTGACTGTAATAACAATAATAATCAAGGATACATACCATCATCTGAGCTTGACATGGCCATTGCCTGATCGTCTTCTACGACCGACAGATGACTGTAACGCTTGGGTTTCCAGAAGTTCTTAGACATGATGCTTCCCTTGAAGCGATGGGTGCCAAACCAGTAGGAAGGCTGGACGGGGAAGTACCAGGGTCTTGGAAGACCATATGCACCTAGACAGTCGGGTGAGAAGTTTAAAGAACAACTGAATTCAAATATTGAATTGAAATATACCTACAGTTTGGCAAATAAAAATGAATTGTAATAATTTGAATGTCCTTAATATGGGACATATCATACAGTACAAGGGTCTGGGAAGCATTTGGTAAGGCATTAATCCTCATTTCCAGGTCTCTCAGAGAGGATCTAAAGCTGTCGGTCCTCTGGTTGCTTACTAACAAGCATTCAAGCTTTCTTAGCAGTCAGGTAAAATAACCACCGCTACACACTAGATGAAAAGATGGCACTTATGTCCTTTAGCAAGACATTAATCCACATTTGCCACTCTCTACCCATGTGTAAATGGGTACCGCGCATTGCTGGGATAATAATATATGCATGGTCATCAGGAAGAACAGCATAGATGCTTAAAGCGGGACTGCACTACTTGCAGCTACTTGCGCCCTCTATATAGCAAACAATGCCTAAGCGGTACCTGTTGGTCCCCCATGATCCCATTTTGATTATATTAATTGAGAGCTTATTTGATGAGATAACAACCTTTCAGTGACCATGCAGGAAGGTCTAATCCCTCCCGGCTAAACTAGTGCAGATGGGCTTTAAGAGACTTCCCTTGGGTATACAAAATATGATTATTATTATGTATGGATCACCCATACGCTAGATGAAAAGATGTTAAACTTACCTGGGTGCACCCCTTCGATATACCAGGTGAGAAAGAGATAAAGCACAATGTCTATGATCAGCATCTGGAAGATCTTCTGCAGGTTAAACTCGTCATGCTCTACCGGACTCAGGTTTAGGGTGTGCCACTGCACCCCTACACCACCAATCTCGTAGAGGGCGAAGTAACGCGCCCCTAGACCAAAGGCTGTGGTGCAAGATAACGACTGCAAGGAAGAAAGAATAGAGTAATAGAATGTAACCAGGTTTATATTGATGGGAAGTAAATTTTTAGAAGGCAAATACTCAACTTCATAAAGTTTTTGTAACCCAAATTATCACCAGTGCCTAGTCTGACAAAGAGTTGCAATTACTATCTATTTGACCATTAAAAAATGCAAGATATAAATAAAAAGTTATACATAGAAGATACAGAGTAAAATCAAGAATGGCACGTGGGTCAGCATTTACAGGGGTGATAGTGAGCACTAAAAAAAAAATAGGTTTTTCGTTTTTCCCTCAACCACGACCCCTTGAGTAAAAAAAAAGAAGAGGATTCGCGGGGGAAAAATGGCATCTAATGACATTCCCCCCTTTGTAGTAAGAAAATTGGGAAAAAATTAGGAAAATTGGGTAAAAAATAGGGCAAAATAGGGAAGAATAGCGAAAATCAGGAAGGAAAAAAAAATCGGGAACAAATCGGGAAAAATAAAAAAAATCGGGAAACCGATTTAAATCAGGTTTTTATCAGGCCTGCATTTAAAAAAAAATATATATAAATTCTTGGCTGTTGGCCATAGGCATGTGAAATTAAACATACCTTTCTGAGAAATATGATAGTTTTAAATTTTGTTAGTATACTACCATTCTTTCAGATAAGCTGACAATTGGGTCTTAAGGGGTTATTCACAATGATCATATGAAAGAAAAAAATTGATGAACAGAATTCTAAGCAAGTTTAAAACAAAGGAAAGAGTTTTGTAAATGATGCTCAAATTGACATGAATAACCACGAACTGCATGGCGATTCCTTGATAACTGAGTATGAATGCTTGAAAGATACTTACTGCTACAGACTTGATGAGAGATGATATGGTGGTATAAGCCCAAGTCTCTTCCCTGATTTGAATGTAGATACACGGCACAAAGCTGGTGAAGTATATGATTCCTGCACAAGCTGCAGCTATCTTAGCCTTGGAGCACAGAGAACTCACCAGGAAACTTAAGAAATGAGAATAAAAGCATCAGCAAATGAATGAATTGTTTCATGTTTGAAAATGTACATAATCATTTTGAATAACAACATGCTTCACACCTAGAGCTGGTGAAATATATGATCCCTGCACAAGCTGCAGCTATCTTAGTCTTGGAGCACAGGGAAGTCACCAGGAAACTTAAGAAATGAGAATAAAAGCATCTGCAAATGAATGAATTGTTCCTGATTTGAAAATTCATCACATACACATGGACACCTTTACTGCTATCATATTAACACACTAAAAGCTAGTCAGATATGCTTCCAAGGTGCACTATGCACGATTATAAGATGATGACGTGGATCCTAATCAAATGATTGGTTGCCTAACACATGATTTTGATAACGACCAGGCATTATCAAATGCTAATGACTGGTCATCAGTAAAATCATGTTATAAAACATATTATAAAACAAATAAAACATAATCTTATAAAACAAATAATACACATCATTTTGTTCGGGCATTAGTAAAATTACCCACATTCGGCACCTTCAAAACAATCCAAACACCCTCGGCTACCGCCTCGGGCATGTTAGACTGTTCCAAAGGTACCTTGTGTGGGTAATTCTTACTAATGCCCTCACTGATGTGTATTATTTGTATATAACTTCAATCTTCTGCCATTTCTTGACCAAAATCCAAAAATTAAATATATTCTGTACCTGAAGCTGATAACGCTGACAGAGTAGACAGTGAGGAACAGCCATACGATGACAGGATTGCTGTTAGCCAACACCTTTCCTGCTATCAGCATGGCCGTCAGTGCTCCTGTAGTCACAGACAGCTGGAGGAAGCTGGTGATGAACCAAGCTACCCAGTGAACAGCATTGCTTAGCCCCATCATCTTCATCACCTACAGGTGGAGAAGGAAAGAGGATTTCACTTTCTTTGTGGTCATTTACTTTTAGAGGTATTTTTGCAAATTCCATTTCTATTTTTTAGCTGTATCTTGATTAATTGAAATATTTGGCCTGTCAAATATTTGATTCAAAATTCAATCATTATATTTTATGAACATGAGCATGGAAGAAAAAAGGTATGATTTACGTGGGGAAAAAAAGTCACTAAAAAGTGGCATTAATCTGTTTTCAACTGCTCGCCAGAACACACATGGAATTTCAGGCAAAAGATTGTTTAGTCTGTTGAGAGGAGAAATGTACTTTTTGTTCATTGTTTTCTGCAGCGAGATGGCTCAGTGGTAGAGCAGTGGTCTCGTATCCAAGAGGTCTCGGGTTCAAAACCAAATCGATGTGCTAGTGCCCTTTAGTAAGGCATTAACTTCTCATTACCAAGTCCCTCAGAGAGGACTTAAAGCCATTGGTCCCCTGGTTGCTTACTTACAAGCATAACATGCTTTCTTAGCAGTAAGGTAAAACAAACCATCAAACCAAACCAAAACCAACTGTCTAAAAATCTTACTTAAAATATCTGTGGCAATGTTGCTGTCCATATCACATTGAATTGCTTGTGTGCCAACTGCCAAACCACCTAAACCGTTCCTAAGGACCTCAAATGACAATATCACACTTCTAATTTCTCACAATAATACTAAAATGACCATACAAGTAAAAGACCTACCTCTTTGAGTCGTAGTTCCTTCTCATAGACGATGCTTTGTGTGAGCATGGCTACCGAGTACACCCATGAGATCACCATCACCATGGGCATCACCTGCTCTATGGTGAACGGAAACCTGATAACATGAAAACAAGAAGAAACATTTCAATATCTATTTGCCAAACATTCTCATCTATTACAATATAATAATTATACCTCTGAAAAGATGATTGGTACTACAAAATCAGAGAATCCCGTTGAAAAGAGCAATACTTAAGCTTTTCGTCTTGCACTCATCAGAGTAAGAATGAAACAGAGAGCCGAAAACGAACAATATAAACAAAAACTAAAAGGAACAAGGCGTGAATATAACAAGCTCTGATTGGCTGTCTAAGGTAACGGTAAATTAGGCTTATTGCCAACCTCTGACCTAGAACTGACCCTTAATCATCCTAGATCTATTTAAGTGAAGGTATATCTTTTATATTCCATATTGACTTATTCATGTCGTAAGACAGTCAGAAGACCAATGAAAAGAACTCTCACACACTAAACAAATTGTATCATAAAATGGTGTTAAACATAATGGTCGTACACATTATTTTACTATCATGCAAATGTTTAGTTCATAACCTTTTATGAGAAAAGTATTACATTAAAAAAATCAGGTGGAGGTCTTGCATAAGAATCAAACATAAGTCCTGAATAAGCATTTCTAATAGGTATACAATCAAGTTGCGATTAAATGTCACTATTATATTATACCAAAAGGCTGCTGTAGGAATGAAAGGATTTACATTAAAGGCATTGTTTAACAATGTTAAATCTGAGATACATGGCCCTACGTGTTATCAGTGTCTGTGATATGGTGAAACATTGAAGCGCTAAAAAATTGTGCTTCAAAATGATCATGAAGTGTCTCAAAAAAATGAAAATCTTTGAGTGACTGGTTTTACCATACTCGTTTTCCACAATAGACTGTAGTGTTATAAAAACCGTTAGGAAAACGAAAAAATGAAATTCGATTTCCAATCATAAATATCTTGATAATCAGACAGGCGATCGGCTTGTAAAATGCAAGGGGTTCCTGACTGACCTAAAGGTTTATAATTATCATTGCAGCATGAGCTAAATCCAGGATTTCATTTCAGAATCTGAGACAATGTTACCGAGTCACCGATTCTATGAGCTTGGATTCTATGATTCTTCGAGTGGATATGTCACCACACTGTCGATCACAAGGTCCGCGGTTCGAGTCCCGTCGTGGCACTAATGTCCTTTGGAAAGACATTGATCTACATTTGCCACACTCAACCCAGGTGATGCAAATGGGTACCTGGCAGGAATTCATTCCTTGAAATGCTAGAGCGCAGTATGGCAGCCGTGCTAAAGCCAGGGTAATAATCGGGAGCGCCAGGAGTGTCAAGTATGACAGATATGAGCGCTATACAAGAACCCACTATTTTTATTATTATTATCCTTCATCTAAGGTGTACTCACGTATCTGAGACGTAGCAAGGGTAGGGGAACTCCTGGGCGTAGCTTCCTGGCTCGATAACCGTCCTACCCACTCTCTTATCAATGATAGCCCTATCAATGATGTCTTGCACCCAGACGAAGCCGTACGTGTAGTAGCCCAGGACCGTGTGGTGGTTAGAACCCGGTCGCCAGAACCGACGTCGTACAAGGTCCGTGCGGTCGGTGAACGAGGAGTTCTGGCGGATCTTGTAGACCGTGTGGGACGGAAGGGTGCCATCTTTGTTGGTCTGGAAGGCAACACCTGGATAAGAAGAAGGAAAGAAAGTTTATATCCTGGGGGGGGGGGGGGCGTTTCACAAAACTTGTCATCAGTGACTAATAACAGATTTTGTTATAAGCTACTGAAATCCTTGCTTCTGATTGGTTATCAGCTGATTCGTCACTGATTTTTGTTATTTGTCATTGAAAAAAGGTTTTGTAAAATGTAGGAAAGATTTCATACGCCACCTTCCGACAGACACATTTTCTGAATAACAAGTTGAAGTGAGAGGAGGATATTGTGAAACTGCCTAATTACTTCGCGGAACCTTTTCAAGACCAAACATCTGTTTAAAGCCCATCTGTACTCGTTTGGCCAGGAGGGATTAGACCACCCAGCGTGGTCACTGACAGGTGGTTATCTCATCAACTCAGCTTTCAATTAACATAAGAAAAAGAGGATCATGGGGGAACAAAGGCCACCGCTTAGGCATTGTTTTCTATATAAAGGGAGCAAGTAGCTACAAGTAGTGCAGTGGGGCTTTAACAGACCTAACCTTTTGGGGTTTTATACAGGGAAGATGACAGACAGTAGGTGGCACAAGGGTAACACACTGCATGAACTTCATTTACATAAAAATGAACATCCAAACTGTTGCACTCTCAGGAAGCAAGAACATCACAGATGTATTCATGTACTGCTGATAGGCACCAGGGTTAAGACAAGAGATATCAGGGTTTGGATGACAAGGTGGAAGTACAACTTCAGGCAAATTCTACAGAAACTACAATTAGTGATTTCAAGTTGGGTGTTTAGGACTGGTGTTAGTGTTTAATAAACACTAACACCAGCCCTAAACACCGAAATGGAAATCAGCTGGTGTTAAGGCTTTGACCTCTGAATATCATCAACTTCCGGTAGCTAATGTTATCGATATTGCAAAATTGTCGTCTGCTGAACCGACCTTTGTGGCTGGTGTTAATGTTTTATGTACAAATGTCCTATTCACTACACTAGCCCCTAGGGATTAAGCAAAAGTTGATTTTCGGTTTGGTGTTAGTGTTAAGCTATCGGGCTCTTAAATTTCATCAGCAATTTTTTAGCTCGATTTAAGAGCTCTTCACCGCTCTAAACACTAACACCCAACTTGAAATCACTCAGTGTATAGTCTACTAGGGGACAGTAAAATGTGGCTACTTTCTGTAGAGATGGCCACTGCAACAGTTCTGCCTGCACCACAGGAAACACTACTCACTGGCAAAGACAGTCCTTCCGTCGGCATGAGACTCCTCCAGGGCGTACTGCACCATGGATGCCTCGTCCGGGAAGCCCACAAAGAGATCCCACTTGATGGGTCTGGTGAGTTCCAGCCAAGCGCAGGCAGCGTTGTCTATGACGTCCAGGTGGTTCTTGATGTAAGGCACGGACACCAGAGAGCTGTTGGTGATGAAGACCTGGAGGTCTGGACTCAGGCTGGAGTTGCTCAAGAACTCCGGGTGCTCGCTCAGCTGCTCTTCCATCTGGAAAGACAAAATATGCAATCGGTTTCATTCGACGATTTGCAATCTCGTCCAAATTAATCAAATCTTATCCAATCTTATCCCATCTGGGGGGTGTTTCACAAAGATCTTAAGTCCAACTTAACTCTAAGTTGGACTTGAAAATTATGGAGAGCCATTTGTAGCCTTAAAATAAAATATATTCAAAGCGAAAATTCAAGTATTTTAGACTTTTTTATAAATTCCACATCAAGAACATGAAATCTCCTCGATAATAGAAAATATGAATGATTTGAATCAACATTTTATGCATTTTAAAATAACTTTTATAAACTATTTGCATAGATGCTAACGGCTTTCCATAATTGTTATGTCCAACTTAGAGATGAGTTCAACTTAGGATCTTTGTGAAACACCCCCTGGGAACTGTTGAGTACATGTACCTATAGTTACCACATCAAAGGTGCTGGTAAGACAAAGAAATATTTGGCCTGTTGCATAAAACTTACCATTGATGGTAACTTTGCCATCAATGGCAACTTCCATGGTAACAGGGCTCAACAGCCAATCAAAATCAAGGTTTCCATGGTAGTTACAATTGATGGCAAAGTTAGCATCAATGGTAGGTTTCGTGCAACGGGCCCAGTTCATACTGTTCATTAATCATAACAAAATGATAATAAGGAAAGATAAGGACGGCACATTCATAAGACAGACCATTCTGTCAATTGTTGTGACAAAACCTGCCGTACAGAATTACATATGACTGAATATGTAATTCACTGCACTTTTCGTGTAAACATTTTCTAAAGATGTGGTTATATTTTTGTAGGTATACAACACATGATTTCACAGTGAGATATAAAAATAAAATGGCTTTATTATCAGTTTCACCGGTAGAATATGACCTTACCTTTCCAAGATACTGCAAGGCAAGCTGAGTTGTGTTCAGATCTAGGTACTGCCGGATGGTTTTGGAGATATTCAGCCACATTTCTGCACTGTGCGAGATGTTCTTTGCCAGGTAGATGAAGTCACTTGCCTGTAGAAAAACAAATATGTACGATTCATATCAATCACTTTTTCATTAATTTGAGTAAATATATTATGATTTCACATATCACTACATTTAACTTAGTTTAAAAATGATTACCACAAATTAACTTCAAGAGCTGGAATTGTGGTTTTTGTGTTATGCTATGAAAATTGACATGAAACACATGAAATGGAATCGCAGATCATACACCTTTTTTTCATCTCATAAGGAAAAAATAATACTATTTCATAAAGATCTCAGTCGAAACATAAAAACCACCATTTTAATTTTCGGATGGGATTTGTAGCCCATGGCAGGAAATGGGTTGAAACTCATATTGTGCGGTACACTGCAGTATTTATTTTCCCATTTTATACATAAAGACGTAAGTAAAATGCATCAAGTATGCATCGGATCTTTGTTGCATGCAGCTCCTTTTTTATCCCAAATTTCCCTTTATTTATTTGGGTTTTTTTCTTCAAATGTTCATTCATTTATTTTTCTTCAAACATTCGCTGCAGTTTCTACGCAGCATGAGTGACCAAGCTATCAATCATATAAGCTAGACAAACAAACATATCGCAAAAACCGAAGATTTATTTTTACCTTATCGATGACGTCTTTGACATCGGGCGTGTCGGGGGAATAGAGGATTGTGGGTCGGCTGAAGAGGACGTGAAGCAGAAGACCAAGACTTTTCTTCTGATTGTGGGTGAGTTTTAACCCCCTCACATCCCCCTTGTCCAAGAGGCGTTGATTCACTTTCAGTTCCACGCCGCAGACACTGTCAGTGAAGTAAAAGGCAAGGTTACATGAGAATCGGACACGATGTGGTTATGGTGACTTTCCCTAATCCAGTAAACGACTACCACTCCCCTCCCCTCCCACTTGTCAGCTTTCATCCCCCCCCCCCCTCCCTCCCGCGTCATTTTTTTTCTGCGGGCTTTTTTTTTTAAAGAGGTCTTGATTTAACCCTAACCCTAACCCTAACCCTAAACTTTCCCATAGGCTCAACACGCACCTAACCCCAATCTGTGCCGCAGAAAAAAATGCCTCCCTCCCTCCCAACTCGCACACACACAAATATACAAACTCACACATGTAATTACCTATATTGTATCTTAGCCCAGAGCTTATAAAGAAGAGCTATTTTCTCTTTCTGTTCCTCTTGCTTAGTCTTGGGAGTGGGCGGAGGGCTCGGTTTCTTGGTTGCCTTGGGGGTGGGCGTGGTGAACACCGGAGTGGGCGTGGTCTTGGACATCGGGGATGCAGTCAGGTTGATCCACGACGACCCGTTCCAATTGGTGGAGAGATTGGTGGTGAAGTTTGAGATGAACTCGTCCGGGAAGGTGGTGAGAGGAACCTCAGTGCCGAGCCCTTCCTCAAGGGTGTGGTCCTCGCTGGGAGGGGGAGGGGTGACGGAGGGGGACTTTGGGGTGATGATGGGGGTCTGGGAAGGGGAGGAGGAGGAGGAGGAGGAGGAGGAAGAGGGGGAGGAGGAGGGGGAGTAGGAGGTGGGTGGAGACTCGCTGGGAGGGGGAGGGGTGGTAGGGACGGGGCAAGCGTCTCCAGGGAGCTTCTGTGCAAATATGTAGACATCCTGAAGAGTCTGCTGGAATTGAGCAAACTTTTGAACCTGAAAAATTCAAACATAAGTAAAATATTGTAAATTTATTGTATCAAATAATAAAGGGGCTTTACGCAGAGACACCCCATACAATCTGTAATCACTACAGCATCGTCGGTACATCACATATATAAAGACCTTTTGCTTTATGGCTGGAAATTTTCAAAAACTCCATCAGCAAACTTGAATGTCTGAAACCCCTTTTTACCCTTGTCAGTACAATTGTAAATGTGTACATTTTTTTTGTCTCATCGGCAAAATATGGTCAACCACCGTAAACTCAAAATGGCCTAAAAATGGTCCTTTATTTGGCAACTTATACAACGTCCGACATGATTTTAAAAATATGATAATCCCTATGAAATGAAGTTATACATGTATCAGAGAAATATATAATAGGTAATCAATTTAGTAGAATCATGTTCATCCCAATGGTCACACACTCACCTCTTTTGAAGCCAGCACTGCTCTTATTCTGCTATTTATTAGGTCATTATCAGTCCAAGTTTAGCTGTTGAAAAATAAAGACAAATATTATACAAACACAAACTAAACAGAGGTACATGTATATAACAATAACCACAAAACATTTCACACATCATTGAAAGGGTACAGGAATATAAGGAGTCAAACTCGTAACCTTTCTCGTTTGAAAATATTATGATGTACCGGTACTTAAAGATAAAGTTGAGTTCTGGTTGTGCGATTGCATTGTGAAAGAAACGTGGTGGAATCAATCAGAAAAGGTTGATCATCTAGGCATATAAGTATTGGTGTGTACTGCAAGGTTCTGGAAACATCAAAATGATAAGAAATTTTGGCCTAGTCTTGGTAAAGCTACAAGCACTGTACACAGAAATATGTATATGGGACTACAAAAAACATGTGGCATAAAAAAATCCATCCCGATTTTTATCATGTTACATGCCATATTTAAAATATTAAGGCATTTGAAGAGCCATGCTTTTCAGGGAACATTTTTTATCTGATTTTCTTCCACACTTGCATAATACAATGATAACGCTCACACATTTATTTTTCACCTCTTCCCAGAACTCAACCTTCTCTTTAAACCCAAAATGATAAACTTTCACATAATCGTGAATGGGAGTGCCCCTGCACGATTCCTTTCCCCCATGCCCTATAATAGACTCCCATCAATTTACTGTATCAGCAACTGGGGTCGATAATTACATCAAATAGAACATTGCACCTTGATACAATTTATATCAACAACGACCTGTAAATCAAGGGTGTGTCACCTAAGTACACATAATTGAGAATGAAAAATCAATGGTCGAACAGCCAGAATATTGTTATGTGTCATTTTAATCTTTCTATTTTATCTTGATTTTAGTATATAATATTTTAAAAAACATTTTATGTACACTTTTGTATCTTTGGGAATAACCTTGATAGGCCATTGGCCTCTGTTTTTTCACACAACATTATGATTTCAATTGAAGATGTTTCATCTTTAATAACGTTTATTATTGTATATATATTCATATAAATTTGTACTTGTGCTTGTTTCTAATCAGATGTGGAGATAACACTTGAACTTGAACTTTAAATTGAACTTGAACTAATGCTAGTCATAATCTTTCAGTTTATTCTTGTGATTTAATACATATGTATCTTTCTATTGTTACTTACCTGTGATGCTAAAAGCTAATTTTACCTCTATACACAATTAGTTAATGTTTTTACACACTGCATTTTGTCCCATTATTTTTATATAAGTTCTTAGAAGTACCGTATACAGCAATCCATCTTTTCAGAATAAAATTCAAATAATGAATATAGGCACAAGAAGAAATGATAATGATAATAACAATGTTAAGTATATGTAGCATATATATTATGTATGATTTTACATGTAGTTTTTAAAACTCAAGCTTATTCATTACAAAAGCATTGGGTGTGTGATAATAACTTTGATAAGTTGAAACTGGGATCTAAATCACTTCTTTACTGTTTTCAGAATTTCATTAGGTTTCTATAACTACTGGTACATACATGTAGGCCAGGATTCATATCAATACGATTCTTTGAATGTGATATGTAGTTGAAATAATATACAATCTAAATAATACTTTAAAAATAATTGTTAATATCTCATTAAAACTCATCCTTAAAAAACAGACAGATCAACAAAAAAGAAAAACATGAATGCATAATGCAGAAGAATAAATAATCAATTAGATTGAGTTAAACTGAGTATCATAATCAATCCATTACCAGTATATTGAATCAATATGTTTTTAACAAATCATGTGAAGAATAAATATAATGAAACCAAAGTTAAAATATGGAGGATAAGAAATTAATCAAGTAGGAAAATTTACCTGAACAGGGTTACCTGTACCTAAAAGATTATATCATGTTGTGTGAGGATTTGAATAAAATGATCTTGAATTTGAACCAAGATGTCCAATCAAAGGTCTGAAGTCTGAACATTTCTACTTACAAGTTTTTGTAACCTATGTGCAATAATGATCTTTAGTCAATAAAACAGAGAACAAGTATGGGTGAGAATGAGGCAAAGGAACAGATACGAAATAAAAAAAAGGGGAGTATATTATTACAACATGAAGTCAAAGGAAAAAAATACACAAGTTAGAGAAAGGAGAAACTAAAACTAGTAAAGGAACTTTTTAAAAAGGACTTCTCTCAAAATGGTTTATAACATAAAGAAAGAAGCAGTGCTTCAATCAAAGCAATTGTTAAATGAAAACATTTACAAGTGCAACATTATGACATACTCAGCTGAGCATATTGGCACTGATTTCCCATTTTCCATACTATTTGGAAGTTTTTGCCTTGCTACACACAAATGTCCGTCTTTAACTAATCTATGCAAGTCACTACTACTGGGCAAAGTCTGATATGTCTGCTTCTCACAAGGTACCTTAAGAGCAGTTGTGAAATTGTTTCACTCTAGGAATAGCACCTCAAACTGAAATCATTTGCCACCGTTCAGTCAATGACGGATTATTTTTCAAAACCCCATGAAATTGCCTAATTTCTATGTACTGGACCCTGTACTATTTGAGTAGAAACAGCATTACATGGATCGTAACACTAAACCACATGGATCTAACTGGAAAGAACTGGATTTTGATGGATTAAAATAATTGTCAACTCAAGAAGAGTGTTGGATTCTATCCAACAGGAATTAAATAAATTAGTTGAAATCAAAAGAATGTGCATACGATAGGTTGTACAGAGGTTAACTGAACTCTATTGCATTGAACTGGCTTGTACTTAACTGAAGTGGATCAGACAGGATTAAAACCAGATTGAACTGGATTGCATGAAAACCTACCTTGGCAACCAGTCTGTCCAGATCAATCTGGTCATGCAGCTCTTGGGAGAGACTGACAAATAATGGGTAGCTCTCCTCGTGGTTGCACACTCGCTCTCTAAAGCCGCCCTTGTAAAACAATGTTTTAAACAAATATAAATATAAACAAATATAAACAAGGACTCAGGGACTCCTCAATCCTCCCTCTCTCTCACATGGTGCCACCCGCAAGCCTACTGTATAAATATAAACAAGCTCTATGATTTGTTCAAATGTAATAAACATGCTGTATTATCAAAGAGAAAGTCCAAAGTATAATGTCATTTACGAGGCAATATTCTCCTAACGAGGATAGACTGTTTCTTGATGGTAATGGACTAATGGTATAAAGTTAAAGGAGAACTAACCCCAAAGAATAAGTATTATAATAAGGTTTTCTGAAGGAAAAAAATGAATTCCTGCCTTTTGATGTACAATAAATCTTACAAACGTGTACAACAGATACATAAATGAAGATTTCTTGGCATGATGTACAATGCCTTTTAGCATGACATGGATGCAGCCATTTTCTTGAAAATGTGACGTACCAGGCAGAGTTTTTTAAATCTCTAAACGTGTTGCCAATTTAAAGATTTTAAAGCTTATTTCCTTTTTTAAACTCCAGGGTGGTGTTTCACAAAGATCCTAACTCTAAGTTGGACTTAAAAATTATGGAGAGCCATTTGTAGCCTTAAAATAAAGTATATTCAAAAGCAAAACTTCAAGTATTTTAGACTTTTTTATAAATTCTATATCAAGAACATGAAATCTCCTTGATAATACAAAACATGAAGGATTTGCATCAACATTTTATGCCTTTTAAAATAACTTTTACAAATATTTTCATGGATGCTAATGGCTTTCCATAGTTGTTAAGTCCAACTTAGAGATAAGTTCAACTTAGGATCTTTGTGAAACACCCCCCTGGGATCAAATGCAATACAGTCATGAAACAAAAAATGGATGCAGTGTGTGTAGACATTTTTTGCCCTTTCTACTCCTGCATCTGGCATATTTGTTAGGGCTCTGAATCACAAATTTTTGAGCCAAACCACAAAATGTGGCCATGATAGTCACGAAAGGTGGTGTTAATGCCTATTGGCGCAGAGCAAATGACATGTATGGGTGGTATTCTCGAGAGCGGACTAACTTTAGTCCATGGTTTAATCCACCGACTAAGTATGGAATGCCAAGTGTCTGTATGAATATATTTTTGAATAATTTAATCTGTCACTAATTTAAAATAAAATATAATAAAATAATTAATAAACAACAATATAACTATGATATAATTATGTTATCTTGGTAATTTAGGGACATATTAAATTATTCAAAAATATATTCATATGGACACTTGGCATTCCATACTTAGTCGGAGGATTAAAACCATGGACTAAAGTTAGTCCCGCTTTCGAGAATACCACCCTATGTCTGTAAACTGAGAAATGCACAGTCCCTTGGGTACTCCATGTGAAGGGTCACATTTCCATCAAGTATGTATCACTGTAGGAAACTTCCAATTATTGCTTGGTTGATACATCATTTTGGAATCTTTGGTGCAAAATCAAACTAAAATGTTTTTAAGACAAACCATACTGCACAATGCATGAAAAATATCTCCAAAGTATCACAATTGTAGAACATTATAGTAATTTTCATTCTAGAGCTATGCAAAACTTGCAAAACTGGCATAGATAGCAGAGACAAAGAATCTATTTGAAACAATTATCCTTTTAGATGCTGCTTGTAAGTGTCGGCTTGCATGGTGATGTAGATATACAGTAGGTTTGCCCTCTTTCTCTCTTTTCTCACATGGTGCACCCGCAAACCTTCTGTATAATTATCCTTTTGTATAACACTTTACAATATCGAGGTAATATTTATGGACATTTCTTACAGGGAACAACTTACCGTAGTGTTTTTGGCCTTGATCGGAAGAGGCTGTGTCATCATAGAGAGAAGTTCCTAGACCATTGTTGCAAGTAAGGTCTTGGAGCTCATCAGGATCTAAAAGCGATCCTGTGGACATTAACAAAAAAAATACAATCACAAAAAAGAAATTAAATGCTAAATACAGTGCAATAAGTTCTTCATTCATAACAACCTTTTTCTATTGCCTTTTTAGTCACTTCTTCTTTCTTCTTTCTTATCTTTTTTTGTATTCCAGCATGATACGCTTACTCATGAAGGTTAAAGTACATGTTAATTAAGTATATTGCTGAGATATAATGAGCTAAATAATTTTTCAGGGAAAAGAGCAATAAATTATAAGGCCAACTCGATTCTTTTCTGAAGACTCACTTCATAGAGGTAATGACATACAGGGATGCCAACCTTTCAGAGCACAAATCAGTAACCATAAGGCTCAAAATCAGTAATTTGGGGAATAAATCAGTAATTTCCTATGCGGCGCCATGAATCTTAAAAGAATGGCAAGCGGACGCATGCGCGCATGATTATCTGAAATTTGTTGTGATTTTACTCCCACAAAGTTGCTAAATATTGATTTTTAGTTCATCACAACACATAAGTTTTCAATGAAAAATTGGCTTCTATTAAGAGAATACTTGATAATTTTCCATCTTTCTCATGCAGCGAGTGCTGGATGGCCACCATACTGTACAGCACTTGCTACGATAGATCCCTATGCGCAAAAAAAAAAAAAAAAAAAAAAAAAAAAAATGTAATTTTTAGACAACATTCCGTACTGCCGTAATGGTCGTTAATTTCCGTACCAATTACGGGAAATCCGTACTAGTTGGCATCTCTGGACATAACATAAAGTGGTCACCTCCTTGTTCTATATCACATTCTTGGTCATAGGTCTTGGTCTACGGTCTTAGCCTCAAGGTCTTGGTCTATGGTAAAAGTCTCAAGGTCTTGGTATTAGGTCTTGG
>JAVYIG010017100.1:0-27843 GCA_035222895.1 Strongylocentrotus droebachiensis
AAGGTGAGGCACGAGCTTGAAGTTTCGAAAGTAGCTGCTATATCGCGTTTTTTTCCCTACTGCATGATCTTTTAGGTTTAATCTTCTTTAGATCGAAGGACATCCAGAATCTCTGGAGCAAAGACGTGTGTTTCATCAAATGAGACATGTTATGTAAATCAATTATATTATATACTACTATTATAATTTTCTGAATATTTTTTATTTGGTTTTTCAATAAATGCAGAAACATCTGCGCTAAAAAAAAACTTGGTTAGGCCAACATCAGGGGGGAGACCACCCTGCAGGGGTCACTGACAGGTGGTTATCTCATCAAATCAGCTCTCAATTAACATAAGAAAAAGGGGATCATGGGGGACCAACATGAACCGATTAGGCATTGCTGGGCGCAAGTAGCTATAAGAATACAGTGGGGCTTTAAAAGTGACGCACGATATCGAGCTATTGAAATTACCTCAGGATTTTTTTTCTCGAAAGTAGCTGCTATCGCGTTTTTATCCCTTCTGATCAATCTTCTTAAGTTCGAAGGACATCCAGAATCTCTGGAGAAAAGACGTGTGTCTCATCAAATGAAATAAAAAGAAACTAAAACTGAAAATATGAAATTTACACTATCCCTATGTACGATAAAATGAGGGATATGGAAAGCGAAAATGAGAAAGAAGATAAAGAGAGGAGGAGAAAGATGAAGAAAAACATTTCGGTAGGTAGGAACTAACCATTGGGTTTCCCAAGGCAAGGGATTTTGTGCTCATTTTCCCTGGTGTTTGTTAGACCACAATAATAACGGTTTCGTTAAAATCTGACCACTATCTCTTTGTTAGGAAGAGGTTTCGTGGTGGATAAATCATGTGAGAACGAACCACATAGTAACATCCTTTGAGAACATTTTCGTCAACAATTCGATAACATTTGATGATTTGGAGGCGCTCGTTTTTCAGACTTTTTTTCTTTCTTCAATGTTCATTTTCTGAAGGTTTATCATTCCGAAACACAAATTTCTCATGTCAGGGGGTCCATATATTACGAAAATTAAACGGTTTCGTTATTCCGAATATTTACGTCAAACCTGCTTTGATCCATTGCCGAAAATATTTTGGCACCTATCCTCCCCCCCCCCCCCCCCCCAACCACGGATACAAATCGACACCGTTGGCTCTATTTTTTTATTTTTTCGGATTCACAAACCCTATTTCATTTTCGGAAATATAAACCTTCGGAGAAACGAACATATTGAAAGATAATCTTTGACTTATGGCTTCCATTATACACTTTTTGTGTGACACCGGATATCCATTGATCTTGTGAAATCGACTCGAGCATTCATGCTGATAGTTGGCAGCTTCTGTATTTATCGAGATTCTTTGATTTTACCTCCATACTTTCAAGCTTTCAATTATCTATATTTTTTAAAATTTCAGCTGTCACAGTCATGTTATGTAAATCAATTATATATTATACACTATCATTATTGTCTGAATATGTTTGATTTGATTTTTCAATAAATGCAGAAACATCTGCGCTAAAAAAAACTTGGCTAGGCCGCTATAGCCAACATCATTTATGATCTCGATCATGATGTACATAATTCAACGTAACAGTAACAACATAGCTATCATTCATGCCACGGGACATACCGCATGATCGTCACATGTTTAATTCATTTTCTAAATCAAAGCAGAACTGTTTTTCTATTCAGAAATATAAGGTAATACAACAATATATGTGCAGTGATAAACATGTTATGTCTCCTGAAGTAGAAAACATGAGTATTGAATACCCATTGTAATTTTGGGAGCAAAGTACAATTGGCAAACAAACAACCATGAGCTACAAAATCAATCGAGTGCATACGACGTAACTGGAAGTTTAATAATGGCCGGATTTCCTTTAAAAAGAGGGTGGGCGGCAAGAGTCGTAGACGGGGGGGGGGGGGGGGGGGGGGGTGTAAATTGCCCTTTGGCAAACATTGAAGATTTTCGACCTCCGTTGTCAAATAAAAATAGTCGTTAATTGTTTTAATCGTGTTGTAATTACAGCTTTTTATAAGATGATGACTTAGATCCTAATCAAATGATTGGTTGAGAGCGTATACGTGAGCCGTATCCGGACACCTATACCCCCTGGACATCCACCCCTGGATAACCATCCCAGTCAACTACCCCCTAGGACACCTACCCCCTAGGGCAACCACCCTCTAGGACGACTACCCCCAGGACAACTACCCTCTTGGACAACTACCCCCCCCCCCCCCACCCGGGACAACTACCCAGGGACAACGATCCCCTTGACAACTATAGGGGGTAGTTGTACTAGAGCAGGCTTTCTCAACTGGCGGCGCGCGCGCCACTTGTGGCGCTTGCGCTAAGTCGGAGTGGCGCGCGGCTGTTCCAAAAAATTATTAACAAATTAATAAAAAAAAAAAAAAAAAAATTAAAGAAAGAAAAAATTATAAAATTGTATTTTAAAATTAAAAAAACTCAGCTAAATCAAAAAGTCGAAGTTGAACCCAAAATATAAGCAAGCCAATTTGTTTGTTTAATTTTCACTTGATTTTTACATTTTCCGTGTTTATTGCCCAAAAAATAACTACATATAAATTAACTTCCAGTGTAGATTTTAGCCAGGATTATTTCACATCAATATGAAATTATGATTGATGTTTTATGGAACAAAAAGGTGTTAAAAATGCCACATCTGGGCCTTAAAAAGCCCTAAAATCCACTAGCTTCAGGGGGCTTCGCCACCTGGACCACACCCGGTATCGGCTCGGTCGCTACGCTCCCTCGCAACACAGTCACCTAACATACAGGTTTGCACTTCAACATCAATAATTTTTTGTTTTGGCACTTCTAATAAACTAGTTGAGAAGACCTGTACTAGAGGATGGTTGTCGTAGGGGTAGTTGTCTGGGGGTAGTTGTCCGGGGGTAGTTGTCCCGGGGGCGGGGGGGGGGTAGTCGTCCTAGAGGGTGGTTACCCTAGGGGTAGTTGTCCTAGGGGGTAGTTGACTGGGGGAGGGGGGTGTTTATCCGGTGGGTGGATGTCCAGGGGGTAGGTGTTCTAGCTAGAACCCACCTGACCAGGCATTTATTTTGCCAAACACGTAATTTGGATAATGACCGGTCATTATCAAATGCTAATGACCGGTCATTAGTGATATCATGTTATAAAACATCATTTTATAAAACAAATAAAACATAATCTTATAAAACAAATAATACACATCATTCTGTTCGGGCATTAGTAAAATTACTAACGCTCCACCTTCAAAACAGTCCAAATTTACACCCTTGGCTATTGTTGTTGTTGTTGTTTTAATTTATAGGCGTTTTTCATTCAGAAGTGAATATTTACGCCTCTTCTCTCAGGATTTTTAATCCTTTAAAATTAGATTTACTTTTTTTGATATATATATTTGGATAAATTGGATTTTTAAAAGCTAAACTTTTATTTAATGATGAAAAATTCAGTGGCTGGCGAGCAGAAGGCTTATCGGCTATATAGGACGCCCAAGGACCAACTCGGACACGGTACGTTGTGACAAGCTTCTCAACTCAGCCTAATGCTGAGCCTAGGCCCTCCGACGTCCACCAATATGTCAAGTCGTCTCCACCGCGTTTCTTCAAAATTTTGACCGAAAACCAAATAAAAAACAGATCATGATACATGAAGATTTTAAACGTTAATATAGACAGTTCTCTCTTCTAATTTCTTTTTTTCTTTCTTTTTTCTTCTTTCTCACTCTTCTTCTTCATGTACATGTATACTCACTATAAAAAGCGAAACAAATTGGGCTCAAATAATTATGTGCGGTGCAAGGTGGTTAGTAGGGGTACAGGTGTACCCTTTTAGATCTAACTACGAAGTTAACCAGGGCCTGTTGGTGATTAATATCTGTTGATTTCAGGAGTATTGGGATTACTTCTTCGTTTTCTATTCCAGATTCTGTTATAAGCATGGCTCTCTCTATAAGAAAGAGTGGGCACTTACATAAAAAATGATTAACTGTTTCTTTTTGGTGCTCACAGTTTGGACAATGACCGGTCTCATGTTGATTCAACTCAAAAAGATTTTCATTTAAACCTAAGTTTCCCATTCTTAGGCGATGAAGAATAGTTTCATGATATCTGTTGTTCAGGTAACACACAAATGTTTTTGATACAAGAGTTTGCGTTTCCCGTAGGAGGGATGATGTTTCATTCCATCTTTTTTGCCATATCTCTATGTAGTATTTCTTTATAACATAATTTGATTCTGCTCTGGTAAGAGCGTTGTTGATTTCTGTATTTTTATTTAGTCCTGCTTTAGCAAACTTATCTGTTATCTCATTGTGTTGTAGACCACAATGACTGGGAATCCATTCGAAATAGACCTGGGTGCCCTTGTATTTTAGTTGACTACACAGGGTTAAAATTTCAAGAATGAAAGATTCGTCTTTACGAGATTCTATGGCCTGGAGTGAACTCAAAGAATCAGAAAAGATGACTGCCCCGGTGTAGAGTCCTGGGAGTTGTAATAGCCATGTCAGGGCAAGTACAATTGCGGCCATCTCTGCTCTATAAGACGATGTGTAATTAGCCAGTCTCTTAGATTGAGAAACATCATAATATGGTACATGAAATGCAGCAGCAGCAGAGTCTTTATCTGGCGATCTTGATCCATCTGTATATATGTGTAAATAATTTGTCCATTTCGAATTTATCAATTCTAGGGCTGCTTGTTTTTGGGCAAAACAGATATCTGTTTTCGTTATTACCTCTTTTAGCTCAGATGACACATGGGGAGAGAGTATTTTCCAAAAGGGTGTGTTGAAAAAATACTTCATTGGATCTTCTAGTATGTAACTGAATTTTAATGTACAATCCTTGGTTCTACGTCCAAAAGCTAATCTAGAGTTAGTACCTCCAAGAATATTAAATTGCCAACAATCTTTCACATCTTCGTTCAGAGGGTGTTTGCGCATACTCTCGATTCGTTTTCTTAGTTTTAATTGATAACATTTCTCGCCTTAAATCAAAAGGCATTTCGCCTAGTTCGACTTGCAGCGTTTTAAGGGATGTACCTTTCCGAGCGCCTGCACAAACAAATAACGATTGGTACTGAACTGAGTTCAACATATTTTTTGCACTTGTCGTAGCCGAGTTGTATGCTTCGCAACCATAGTCGATTATTGATAGTATTAATGCTTTATATATCGTCACTAGTTCTTTAGCATCTCCAGACCACTTGGCGTATGCTAGACTTTTGATAACATTAATCCTACCTTTACATCTTTTACTAATATCTAATAAATGAGGCCTCCAAGTCATCCGTTTGTCAAATGTGACGCCGAGATACTTGTGCTCTTTATGTGGTGTCAACTTTTGACCTCTTATATATAACTCGTAATTATCATCATTTGTATTATTCGAAAATAAGATAGGGGTCGTTTTCTCTACCGACATAATGGCCCGAATTCACAACGGAGGTCTGAGGACAGACCCGGTTTGATCAGACCAAGGTTTATACAGACCTTGGTCTGAGCTCAAACCTGGTTTATTTTCAAACCCATTCCACAAAGGAAGGTTTGTATAAACTTCGGTCTGTAATCCCCAAACCTCGGACCAAGGTTTGTAAAACTAGTCTCAGCCATAGGGTTTCTAACATAATTTTTATGGGCTAGGGTTTAAATGTTAAGAATTGACAAAACTGTTAAACTAAGCATTGTTAGTACGATCCGGACATCTTAATGAGCAATCTTGAAAAGATGATGGTTAGAACATCTCTGAAATAAACTTTTGAATTGCATTTTCATGAATTAATCGAACCAAACTGGCGCGCCGATGCAGAAAGTGCCCCACGTACTCACATTTGTGTGGTGCTGGTGAAGCACTCAATCTGACCCAGAACAAATTGACATCGGCACCTGAAAACCTTCGTTAGATTAATACATCTAAGGTTGTCAAGGGCTCTTTTAAATTAACTGTAAGAGCCTTATTGTTTTGGGGGCTACAAATTCTTATCAATAAAATCACCTAACAATAATAATAATAATAATAATAATGATTTAATATGAATTAAGTTTTTATTGTGATTAATATATTAATTCATTTGATTGCAATTGTTAATTACTATAGATCTATATAGTTATTTTGTTAGAATTAATGGTCAATCAATTATTATTTTAACTAGTTCCCCGTTTGTTTCCCCAACTGGCTATTTTTTCACATCAAAATTGTATCTGGTAAATGATTTGTTTCCATATAATATTAATTTTTAAAAAATTCCTCTATGCTGGCCATCTTTTCTTTCTCTCTCCCTCCCTGTCTCTTTCTCTGTCCCCGTCCCTCCTCTCCCTCCCTTTCTCTCTCTATTAATTCTTTTTCTTTCTCCCCTCTCTCTCTATTCATCTTTCTCTCTCTCCCTCCCTGTCTCTTTCTCTGTCCCCGTCCCTCCTCTCTCTTTCTACCCATTTTTGTTCTCTCTCTCTCTATTAATTCTTTTTCTTTCTCCCCTCTCTCTCTCTCTCCCTCCCTTTCTCTCTCTATTAATTTTTTTCTTTGTCCCCTCTCTCTCTCTATTCAACTTTCTCTCTCTCTCTTTTTTCTTTTTTGCAATGAAACACATAATGCAAAACCATGCAAACTGCACACATCTGCACCCCCCCCAAAAAAAAGGGAGAAAGAGAGAGAGATAATCTGACACATATCTATTTCAGTTATCTTTGTAAATATATGAAAGCAAGAATATTGTATTTGTATTTTCATGTTTTACATAAATAATTGAGCATACAACACAATAGTAATCTACCGTTTGTTCAAACAATGCAGTTCACATTTGTAAATTTTGTAGCATGTTTATATGAAATATAGCCCACTAGAGGTTAAGAGAGGCTCTGGAAGGCCAATTAAAAGTCTCACTGTAGCGTTATTACTTATTAGCAGAAAGAAAATCAGAAATACAACAAAATGGGTGACGAAATTCAAATTTGCACATAAAAGTTCTTTAATTCTGACTTCGCTTAGTACAGTAAATAATATTTGTTGGAATACTCTCCCCTAGCTGACAACCAAATAATTTATATTGACCCACCCCTTAACTCAGCAGCAGGGCTTAAATTAATCCAAGGCCATCCAAGGCCAGGCCTTGGATGCCCCTTTGATTGGCCTCAATGCCCCTCTCATTGGCCTTGGAGATTTTTTGTGCCCTTTCCAATTCTTCCCATTGGTGCTGTAATATAGGAATGTGCCCTACAGAAAAGTGGCCTTGCCCTAAAAATGTTGAAATTTAAGGCCTGCAGCAGTGTATACAATGCTTATTATAGTTAAAATCGGGTGCATTTAATCTACAGAGAACACTTAATTACAAATACCGTCAGAGTGACAACAAATACTTATCAACTAAACATAACATCAAAAATATTCATAAATAATCAACAGTTCAACACCCAGGTTCTTGATGTAATGCTGCATACCCGGTAACTACAAAGTATTGTGGGAACACCAGGGAGCAGGGAGAAATACATTTCGAGGTAATTCCAGTTGCAATTGAGTTAAATCTGTATTTTATAACTTATTACCGTATACATTGAAAATTTTTGTGGAATCCTTCATTAAATAATGTATAGCTCACTAAATAGATAGATAGTGGTAGTTATTTTACTTGACAGCTAAGAAAGCAATAAATGCTTGTTAGTAAGCTCCAGTGTTAGCTGTTTTAGGCTATACTTGGCCAAACCAATGCTATATTTGAACAACATGAATTTCCCCAATATAAACAGGAAAGCATAAAAATAATTAAGAAGTGTCGACCTTCTCTCTTAGATTGATGAGGCATGGAACGTCCTCATCCTTGCATTTAATAAATATGTGCTCAATCACACATCTCCCTTTTTTGTGTGTGAAGTGTTAAAGCCCCACTGTACTACTTGTAGCTACTTGCTCCCTCTATATAGAAAACTTCCCCAATCTGTGCCTGTTAATCCCCCATGATCCTCTTTTTCTTATGTTAATTGAGAACTGTATTGATGAGATAGCCTCCCGTCAGTGACCTCGCTGGGTTGTCTAATCCTCTTTGGCTGAACTAGTACAGATGGCCTTTAAAGCACATCTGTGGTCGACCCTCTGAATGAAGAAATGGCTTCTGATGAGGCAGAGAAGGCATGGATACCTGCAAAATCGAATGGACAAAATAAACAATATCATAAACAATATTCTTAATTTCAACTTGTTCATTTTTTTTCTTGGAGGGGGGTGGGGGTGGGGGGGGGGGGGTAATACTATAGAAAAGGATACAATGTATTGTACACATAATCAGGAATAATTCAATCCTGTGTCACTAATACAAAAACTATGAGGTTCCTCTTGACAACAAACTAATCAAGTTGCATCCAGATATCAAAAACATTAATTATGATTTGTGAACTGAAATGTAAAAGCACATGAGCTCGTTTGAATTAATTACTTAATGCGAGTTGTTACTATATTACCGAATGAACATTCCTAACATGTCACATGTTGGCCAAATACAAAAAAGGAAACAAGATTGATTAAGAAAAAGAATAAACAAATGTTTTTATATAAAGAAAAAATCTACCTACCCTATAGTCTATCTCCAAGAATCAACTGTTATTCATATGCCCTAGCATCAAGCTGTCAATTCAGTGCACACTCAGAAAAGATCCTGGCATCGTGGCTGCTACCAGTCCAGGCCACCTTGCAACGATACTAGTTATTTTCCCAGCATAATCACAGACAACCTGTCAATATGAAATAACATGTTGGCATTCATTAGTTATTGAAACTCACTCATTTCACACTTCAGATAGGCCGTGAAATGTATAAATTTCACTTGTTATTTATGGTAATTAATGCAAATGCAGTTGAATATGTGATAATTGCTTTTCAATATCTATTTATACAACACAAATTGGAAGAAAATGCTAATTACCCTATATTTATTGACTGAATGATGAAGTATTTCTTCATTTTTAACTCATGTTTTCATTGTTTATCTTGTAACAATGTAAACAAAAATAATCTCACTTTTAACAAAACTTTTCGAACCTAAAACAACAAATGCTTTGTGTGTGTGGGGGGGGGGGGAGGGGGTACCCACTCTCTCATCTTTTTATGGTAAATGAACCTGTTTGTTTTTCTATAGTTTAAAATATATAGTGGTAATTGCCATTGATCAATTTACATGCTTCTCTTTGTTGTTTTTTCTTTCATTGATCAATGGCAAAAACAGTGGCTCAATTGCCATGGCCATCAAAAAAATATCAGAAATCTAGAGGTCATATCTGCATTGCCAATAGAAGGATGGAACAAGTTTTGATTTTTCAAATTTCCCTTTCGTTAAAAAGATATTAACGAGTGTTAGGATTTTTAAGTTTAACTATCCATTGGATATTCTTAACTGTGTACAAAGGCAGTGAAATGAGTACCTGTACGCGAATATTACTTTAATATCCATTTGGCCACTAGAAATCTTGCATTGGTCACCAATGAAATAGCATGGATGTACAACACACAAGACTGGAGAGTGTATATATCTAATGTGAACATTTTGCAAGGTACAAAAAAAAGGTCTAAAGGGAAAGCCGTGCTGAATCCAGTCATGATGTATTCATTTATTCTCACCTGAACATCGATGGAGTACCTGTTCTTCCTATTGAAGTAGTACCTGGCTCTTGCCCCACCAGGGCTCCTGATGTAAACATGTGTCCCATCAACAGCAACTCCTGGAAATCTGCAGTACTGGAAAAACTGCTTCTGAATAGTAGTCACTTGCGGCCTTGTTGTAACTTGTAGGAAACTTCATGACTTGTCCCTTTCTTCTGACAACAGCTTCAGAAACATCCCTCACTACTCTCCATTCGGCAAACAGATGAATGTGACACGGCATGCCGCCTCCTCACCGTGCATCCTTTAGATCGAATTACCTTTTAAAAAAAAATTAAAAAACAAGCATTCAAATAAATCATTTTTTTGCTGGTTTATGCTATTAAATATTTTTGCATCCCCAACTGTAACTGTCACTTAAAAACAAAAATTATCCTGATTTCTAGATGTGGTGTGAATCAATTTAACATAAAAGACAAAATTGTCTATGCCTTTTCTAATCTCCTTCACGGCTTCACCTTTTGTGAAATTTAAGCAACAAATCACAAACTTGTTTCCAACACATAATCTGAATAATTTTCTCATGTATTAAAGCCAAATAACAGTATTGGGAAATGCCCCACACACATTATGAAAATTAATGCTTTCATCACCTACCATGTAAAAGAATAAATATCATAACTAATCTTCCAATGTATGGAATATGACAGAAAATGCTTAGAAATTGAATAAATTTATGTAAACACACATGTGCATGGCTTTAGGGGCTTGCACGGTCGTAGGCAGACCAGCGGAGCGGGGCAAACGAACAGTGAATTTAGGCGGTCAACATGAATTGAAACATTTCTGGATTTTAATAACGACACTAGGGTTGGATTTTACAACAGAAGCCCTTTTTTATAGCTAGTCTATGTTAACAATATTCATCAAGTAGTTTGGCCATGTTTTCGCCAACTTTCCCAATACAGAATTTGAATTCAAAGTACCTCAATCTAAAACAAAAGGCTCATCATCCAGCGGGTTTTCCCAATCTCAGAGGCCTCTGCCCGGTTGTGCTGCTATATATTGCTCCAGCTCCTCCTCCAGGTACACCAGCTCATTATGCTGAATCAGCTGCATTTCTACCATCTTTACTGGAGCTGGAGTGAAGATAAAATGAAACAAATGTTCAAACAATGTTTTTAAAATAAAGAAATGTTACTTGTGCTTGTGACTTTGTGGGTGATCCTGGCTCTGGGGACTAAGCCAGTTAATTAAGACAATTAGAACCAGATCTAAATTTAATAAAAGCTTTGCTTGTCATGACTCATAAACAGAAATAACCGTCTGATATGGGTCATTTCTTTAATAAAAATAATAAAACTGACATTTGTTGACATTCTATAATCGGAGGTCTAGTGGAGCCAGACGTAGTCTCAGTGAACAACCGGCAATATAGAGAGACTGAAGCTTTTGGTCTATGCTTGTCAGTGTGATTCATTTTGGGGAACATTGGCATTGCTGATGCCACTTCAATTTCTATTATTTAGGTACCACTAGACCAGTGTCCAAGTCAAGTGATGGACATCATTGCCAGGCCTAGGCTAGAGCCTGGTATTATTATCATTATCATGAATAGGTCTAGGCCTAGTCTAATTGGCATGTGTCATGGCATTGCTGACAACAAGACAAAATTAAACATGACAGTCATACTCAGATATCTACTGTAGGCCCGGCCCGGCTAGGCCCAACTCCAGCCCAGGGTCAGAGGCTGCGCGCGAGCTCCACCGCCGCCTTGGGCGTTGGACTCGAGCTCCGTCAGACTCAGTCCCTGAACTCTGGAATTGAGAGGCCGTCGGATATGAAAACATCGAACATTTCATGGAAAATGGAAAGTTATAAAGCATATCAAATAGTGAAATGTCAGTAACGTGAAGAGTATGAATTCGACTACATGTACAGGTTTTATACTTACGATTTTAAGGAAAGGATCGAGAGATTGAGAGATTTCAATGGCACTAAAATCGGGCTGACCAGATACTATCGCAGATTGTTTTGGCGGTGAATTATTTGGATAAAATCAATCGAGCATAAATTATCTCCACCCAGTGCTGCATCCTGATTGGTTGATAGCTCTCAAACCAGGTTTGAGAAATTACAAACCTCCTATCTGAGCAGTCTGTAAATTTTGGGTCTGATGACGTACATAAACCTGGTCTGAGGACAAACCTTGCTTTGTGAAATGTAATTTCAGACCAAGGTCTGAACTCAAACCTGAAACGCGTCATATGACGTACATAAACCTTGGTCTGAGGACAAACCGGCTTTGTGAAATGCATTTCAGACCAAGGTCTGAACTCAAACCTGAAACGCGTCATATGACGCACATAAACCTTGGTCTGAGCTCAAACCTTGCTTTGTGAATTCGGGCCAATATGTCCAAATGGATTGAGCCATGAGTTCAAAGAGTTTAGATATTGTTGTATGTTCTGGATATTTTGTTTTACATCATGGCCTGATTCCCAAATTACGATGTCGTCTGCATAAATCAAGCTATGTATATCTGGTCTCAAAGGTATGTCACTTATCATTATATTAAAAAGGAGGGAGCTCAAAATGCTACCCTGGGGTAAACCGTTTTCAGGATGCGTAATTGCCGATTTGGCATTACCTATTTGCACTTGAAAGGTACGGTTCAACAAGTAGTTTCTCAAAAAAATCAATATGTTTCCTTGGAGACCAATTCTACGTAACTTGACGATTAATCCTTTCGTCCAGAGAGTATCATAGGCTTTGGCCAGATCAATAAATACGACTATGGTTTTCATACCCACAAATAGATATTTCTGAATTTCATTTTCTAAATGTACTAAGTTATCTATTGAGCTTCTCTTTTTTCTAAAACCATGTTGTATACTACTCAAAATTTCGTTTTTCTCTATGAACCATTCTAATCTCTCCTTTACCATACTTTCTAATATCTTGATAAAGCAAGGTAATAATGAGATAGGTCGGTAGGATGTTAGTTGGGAGGAGTCTTTATTTGGTTTTAATATTGGTATCAACATTGCGTGTTTGCATTGTTCCGGAATCGTCCCAGAAGACCATATTCTGTTATAAAGACAGAGTAATGTTTTCCTAGCCCTGGTTGGAAGGTTTTGAAACACAGTATATATCAAGCCATCTTCACCAGGGGCTGATGTCTTTTTTATATTAAGTACTTTTACGAGTTCCATCATAGTAAAAGGTTCATTGATAACTGAATCATGTTCTCCTTTATAATCAATAGATTTATATTCATCTAGCAGTTCTTTATTTCCCTTTTTTGTTTTACTACTGGTCTTCAGAAAATGCTTTCCAAATTCGTTCGTTAGCTTTTTCTTGATCATCTATAATTACTTTAGATTCTACTTTTAGTGCTGATATCTTAGAATGAGTTTTATTTGGATTACCCTTCAGACAACGAATCAAATTCCATAGTTCTGAGATTGAAGTGAACCTGTTCAGTTTTGAAGTGTAATCCAGCCAAAACATTCGTTTTGTCTGTCTAATAATCCTTTGGGCTTCGGCCTTCGTTTGTTTGTATACTTTTAGATTTTCATCATTCCATACTCTCAATAACCTATTTTTGTATTCGTTCCGTTCCTTAATCTTTATTTTGCATTTTTCTGTCCACCATGGGACGGGGTTGAATCTCGCATTCTTGTTTTTATTTATTTCGGGTACAGTGTGTAATTCATTTAAGATATTATTTAGAGATTCCATGAAGTTTCCGTAAAAAGTTTTGACATCCGCGTCTAGCAGCGAGTCAGTGTCCATTCGTTGATCGCACAGTTTATTGAATTCGTGCCAATCTATCTTCTTGAATGACCGTTTTAGAGTTAGGTCATCTTTCGTACAATCTGATTTAGGAGTTTTTTTGTCGATTTCAATATATATTGGAAAATGGTCACTTCCGAATTTGTTTGATAGCACTTTCCAGCTAGTGGAACTGGCTAAAGCGGGAGTTGCTAATGATAAATCTAAACATGAGGTTTCGCCAGTAGTTGGGTTTAGGCGAGTACCCGAGCCATCATTAAGGAAGACTAAATTGTGTTTCAGTAAATATTCCTCAATCACTTTTCCATTTTTATCTGTATTTTTACTGCCCCATTGAACATTATGAGAGTTAAAGTCTCCCAATATTAACATTTTACGTTTGTTCTTTATTTCCTTTATCAAGAAATCTAGTTTATTCATAATTATGTCTTCACATGGATTATAGTAATTTATCACGGTTATGGATGTGTTGTCAAAATACAAATTAATCTGTTGCATTTCGATGTCAGTTTCTATGATTGGGTAATCATAATTTAAACTGTTATGTACATATGGCACATCCTCCACCGCGCCTTGTTTTCCTGCTTTTAGCAAAACATTTGTAATTAATAGCGATTTGTATTTTGTCGTGATCGCGGAACCATGTTTCCTGAATACATAATAAATGAATGGTTTCACTTTTTATAGAGTTTAAGTAAAGCAATAACTCATCCCCATGTCCCTTTAATCCCTGTGCATTCCACTGTAGGATGCGGAATGCCATCTTAGTTCCTTTAATTAACTCGCTTGCATTAAGAGCTGACCAGCAGCTATCTTAATTAAAGACAACACCTCTCCTTCTGACTTATCTTTCATAATTTGGATCATTAGGTGAAGAAAGAAGGTTATCAATTCCTCATTTGTTGCTTTAGTTATAAAATTTTCCTTGATTTGTGAAGACGGTCGCCCTGTCTTTTCGCTAGTTTGCCTATCTTGGCGTTGTGGCAAGGGAGGATCTGCCTTTGGGGTGTGATCCGGAAACAAATGAGAGTTATCGACTTGGGGGTGGGGTGGTTTTGCTTTACTGTATTTAGACCAAGATCAACAGATGGTTGGGGATTATTTGCGGTGTTTAGATGTTGTTGGGGAGGAGCTAGTTTACGCTCCGATGGTATTGGAGCTTGCGCTTGCATATTATCTTTTTCTTCTTTCAATTGGCGAGCAGCTTGAGCATAGCTGAGATTATTCAGCACTTTTATCTTTTGTACTTCTTGCGCTTTTGTGCTTGTTCGCATCCATTATATGCAGCGGAATGTTCACCTCCACAATTTACACATTTGGGAGTGTCCTCTTTTATGCAATCGTCGAAACTATGCTCCTCTCCACATCTGACACATCTCTGTTTCTGTTTGCAAACAGCTATGGTGTGGCCATATCTTTGGCATTTAAAACACCTGGGGCTTGAAGGTATATAGGGTTTGACCTTTATTCTTTGGAAACAAAGAATGATGTCTTGGGGAAGTACTGTAGATTCAAATGAAACAATTACACTCCGAGTTGGAGTTTCTTCCCTCTTTCGATTTTTCCTTACTATTCTTTTCACGTTAACTACCTTTTGACTCTTTAGTTCTGTTTCTATTTCTTTTTCTGACATCTCAGTCGGTATATTTGATATGACACCTTTCTTCAAATCAAGTTTCAAATTGACCTTCACTGGTACGTTATCAATGATTTGTATATCAGACAATTTCTTATGTTGTTTCGTATCCTTGCATTTGACGAGGATTCCGTTCCGGGTAGACTTTATGAATTCTGGCGATGAGCCGATACAGTTTTGGATAGATTTTGCGATCTTTAACATGCTAATGTTTCTTAATGATTTTTCCCTGTCAATAGGTGTAATGAAAAGCTTTAGATCTTGGTCAGTTGCTATTAGAATTACTGGATTTTGGTTACGAAATACTGAGTTTTGTGGTTCCATGTTATCTGATGACGAATCCTCTTTTAGTGATAGGTTCTCAACATTGATACTTCCTTCACGTATCTTTCTTTTTTTTCTTCGAACACTTGCAGACGTGACTGTCTGAAATCCGTCCTTTAGTTCTATTCCTAAATCTAAAAAAATCCTAAAAAAGGCTTGGTTGCCTGAATCAATATCTGCCATAGCGTTAAGTGAGGAGTCGTCGGAGTACATGGTCCGCGCCGCGTGCGGCGGGAGATTTAAATCTACTTTGATTTGTTAACTTAGATTATGGTGCAGAATTATGTATAGAATGTATAGAATGAGCCCCGGCGTGTTAGACTGTTCCAAAGGAACCTTGTGTGGGTAATTCTTACTAATACCCTCACTGCTGTGTACTATTCGTATAGTAACCAGTGGATTCACTTTCCTTCGATACAATCGCAACTATTTTCGAAAATTCAAATAAAAAATTGCAATACCTATATCCCATAGAAATCACGTTCGGATTATAGCACATTCAATAGGTGACGCACAAGGCTATTGAAATGGCCTTCAAAAGTAGTCGCAATTGTTTTAGTGTTTCTTTTGTTTTAATTATGTCGGTAAACAATAGGAAAAGAAGAATCTCAAACATCTCCCCTATCCTTAACTTTTCTTAGAAGACAAATTCTACGGCATGTTATTTGAGATCCTGTAAAGGTCGATCACTCAGGCGCTGGTATAGCTTTTAAAGAGGAGGGGGGGGGGGGCTTACAGTATAACGTTCGGTGCAATGTGTTTCACATTACGAATTTATTTCATCCAAAATGAAGAGAACAAATATCTTGATAGGATTCATGGACGTGTTAATATCAAGGGAGTTTTCATTCAGTCTCGATGGAATAGACAAAAGACAAATTGTACGTTTAGAGCCAGAAGAGTATAACTCAAGACGGTAAAACAGAGTTAGTACCCCTATGGCTCCGAACAGAATGTTTAACGAGACACAATGCATAGAATAACCCTAATTAGTGTAGTGCTGATGGTATTTGTAACGAAAATCACGTCCTAACAGGATATTGGTTTACATGTGCGTAGTTACCGGGGACACGGGGGTGCGTATAGTGAAGCAAGAAGTCAAGATAGAAAATGAAACGTGAAGTGACGAAAACATTTGTCAGGATCGAACATCATCCTTTCCCTAATCGGCGATCTTGTTAGTACGTATCCAATACATATTCTTTTGTTTACGACAATCCCTAATTGTGTATTTCATTCTCCTTTAGCTATTATGTATTCATGTTGATTACTTCTACACTTTATGAATTTTCGATTAACGATTTTGGAACCTACTAATATACTTCTTCTGTAATGTACTTAATTATGATGGAGATAATCTGAAATTGTGGATTCTGTTTATATCAAGTCAATTTGCTTTGATGTGTGTGAGACCGGTGACATAGATATCTTAATATTAATTACAGTAAATCTCTTTTACATCATGAGAAGCAATTACAAAATAGTCCTGGAAGACAGTGGCGTACATCCATTGAGGGGGCAATGGAAGAAAGGGGCATCTGTCTCACTCGAAAAATGAGATGGGAATTTACAAAGCTACATTAGGAAGGAGGGTGTGGTTAGTGATACAGGCGTGTTTTTTTCTTCTCATCTTTCCCCATTTTCCTTTTCTCTTTTCTCGATTTTTCTTCCGTTAATTTTTTTAAAAAACTTTTTGTCTTATATATTTTGTGCGGGTATTGTACAGGTTGTGGAAGTTGACTCCTGACCTATATTATACTAATGCTTATCATTAATTTTGCATACACTACATTTAGCAAGAATAATAGCTGGGATATTAGAACAACAAAAAATAATATTATGTCCGTTGTACGTGGGGCGTTAATAGGGACTTTTAGAATGAGTGAACGAGAACACGACGAACGCCGACTGATCATGCGTGTCAACGTACTTAACTGCCCATGTTGGCTACAATTAGAAATCTTTTAGATTGCACTCGACGATATGCATGCAGGAAGTAACACAATAAACATCACGGACAAAGAAAGAGGACATTCCTCATTCTACCCTCAACAAAAGAACATCCCTTCACTGCTAATATGTAAATATGTGTAGAACAGGTGCATGTGACACCTGTTCTACACATTTCAGCATGTAAAGGCGCTTTATAAATGTCAATATGTATGTATGTATTGCATGTACTAGATTTAGGAAAATCAAGGTTGACGCATTCTCGATCGCCGACTGAGACCACGTGACGCAGGCGCAGTGCTTTAAAATGACGTCACACGTTGCAGTCAAAGCTCTTGACGTGCATTTCTAAAAGTCCCTATTTGCTGGCGTAGCACTGCGTCAGCGATTGGTGTGGTCTTTGACGCGTGATGTGAGAGAGACATTGTACAATGTACAAAACGAAAATGAATGCACTAACGAAGAATATGAACAGTGAGTTGTGTCAGGCGCGTACACAGGGGGGGGGGGGGGTTTTGGGGGTTAAACCCCCCCTTTGGTAATTTTGTGTGTGTAAACCCCCCCTAAATTTCTCTAAAACCCCCCCCTTTTTTTTTTCTTTTTTTTTTTATTAAAAAAAAATAAAAAAATAAAAAAAAATTCCCCTGGTTGACCTAAAAAAGCTAACCTTACCCCCCCCCCCCCCCAACGGAGCAAAATGTCAAATTTTCAAATTTCGAGACCAAAAAAAAAAAAAATGTATCCTCTTACAGGAGCGACTTTTCGGCTGGCTGAGTCGTTGCGATTTTTTTTGGGACCAAAAATTTAAAAAGAAAAAAAGTGACCTCTTACCCCCCCCCCCCCCCCACTGAGCGACTTTTCGGCTGGCTGAGTCGTTGCGATTTTTTTGGGGCTCCCAAAAAAAAAAGTGTCCCCCCCCCCCACTGAGCGACTTTTTGGCCGGCGCGATTATCTAATTTTCCTGAGTCGTTGCGAAATTTTGGACTCGATTTTAAAACCCCCCCCCCCCTTGAAAAAATCCTGCGTACGCCACTGAGTTGTGTTACTGGTGCTTTAAAGGAGCTACACAAAGAAAATTCACTAACAACTCATAATTAGAACAAATTACATATGGATGGAGAAATTTTCTCTTGAAATACACGAACAATTTGCTGAGAAATCATATAGACATCATGGAAAGGCGTAAAATGCAATTTTTCAAGACCCTCCTTAGACCCCCGAACGCCCCTTGAACGTAAGTCAAACACACAAGCGTAGCGAGCTCTAAATAGTGACGTCACACACTGGACGAACAGCTCAGTGCCGTGTAGCAGTATGCAGCTAGCCAGCCGTGTCCGGTATGTGACGTCACAAATATTGACGCTCTACAAAGGACCGCTGAAGGCAGACAATCTGGATCTCAAAACTAATTTTTTTAGAGTTGATTACTGCGGGCCCCAAACATATTTTGAAGAGAAGAGTTGTTGTATTTGATCGGCAAGGCTTCCCCTTCGCAATGCAGATATGAGTTTTGCATCAATTCAAAACACTTTTAATTCTTCGTGTGGCTACTTTAATTACTCCAAGGATTGATCAGCGCAGGAAATGACGGTATCCAAATGACACTTCATATTCAACCAGCATTAAAGATACCACGATAAACAGCCACGTGGTAGGATTATTCAAGTACAACGTTATGTACCAAACAGGAAAAGGAAGGCGATATAATAATTATGTGACTCAAGTTAGCTATTCATTACATTGTCATGTGCATGTAAATATAGATTAAAAGCGCATAATTTTCGTAGTGAAGCCTTTACATGAAACTTTCAATGCCATAGCAAAATATAATATTGAATCAGATGTAAAGCTTATATCTCTTTACCATGGAAGAATATCATTCAATTCAATTCAATATAATTTATTTCTCAATATAAAATTCAAAGTATACAAGGTAACAGTAAAATTTAACTATATTTTAATACAAAGGTTACATGCGGGGCTTTCCATGAAGGTTGCGAAAAACCTGTAAAGTTGAATCGCCCATTACAGAAATACAAAATATTATAAGCACACAACAATAAATTAAGTAAAATAATCAGACTACAGACACTTCAACTATCTATAAGACGAGAGAAAGTGAAAATAGAAAAAAAAATATATATATAATGGGTGGAAAGAAAACAACAATGAAAGGGGGTTCAGATATAAATAATCAACAACTGTGATGATTAATAACTATTTAGTAGTAAGATTTTATATTGTTTTCTAAAGGAAGATATGGATTGTGATTTCGTTATTACTTGGGGAATCATATTCCACTGTCAGTTAGGACCTAGATAACTCATTGATTTAGCTTCATAACTAGACTTAAACCGATAGGGGTAAAATTGCGGTTCAAGAGTTTTAGGCGCAAAATATCCATTCAATATTGTTTCGATATTGCCTTCAGAGGTTTAGATGACAATACTTCAACCTAAATTTGCAAAAAAGCAAAAATGTATGCCCAAATGTTCAATGTCGAAGTGCATTCGCGATATCTATCCAGGCCGGATCGATATGATAATTTACCAAATATATTAATTAGTAGGCGGTTTCCCGGCAAAATTTGTATCATCACGTATTAGTCAAAACATATTCTTTCACATGATTGGTAATAAGAGCTTCCATTTCATTTTTTGAGGGGGGGGGGGCGTTTCCAAAACTGGTCTATACCTTTAACAGACCATAAATGAAATTTGTTGGAAATCGGGTATTATAATTATGAATTTGACTGTTATATTGAAAGAGGTCTGAAAAGGGGGTAGCTGGTAACAATTTATTTTTTATTTTTGTACATAAACGTTGCGATTTCTTGCTTATTTATATCATATATATTTAATAATGATAGCTTCATAAATAAAGGTGCAGATGGTGCTAGATAATAAGAATTGGTAGCTATTCTTAAACATTTCTTTTGAACTTTAAATAGTGAGTCTAAGTTCAGTTTGTGCTGCATTGGTAGCCCATACAATATTACAATATTTCAATTAAGGGAAACTAATGGAATTATATAAAGTTATCAAATTTTCGGGTAACAAAATATATTTTAGCTTATTTATCAAGCCAGTATTTCTGCTGATCTTATGTAAGACATTTGAGATATGGTCCTTAAATCTCATGCAACTATCCAATACGACACCCAAGAAATAAACGGATTTTGTTATTATTAAAGGTAATACAAAGTTTTGGGAAATTTTGAAAATTGGGTGGATACTGATTCTTTAAAATTTTGATATATTTGGATGTCCCTGTGGCTATATTATAAGCACTAGATCAACTTAGCCCCTAAAACACTTTTGCTTTCGAGAAAAATCGAATATAAGAATTTACCGGTGCTCCCGGTAAATTTTGATAAATTTCAAATAGCGCCTACGGCTGTATACAATGGTAGCTGCGACCATGAAAATCTCAGAATATGTAGTTGTGATATATAATTTCCGAACGGGAATAGCTAATCGGTCGATTTTAGTCAAGAACCATTGTTTTATAGATTAATTAATATCTTGACCTTGAGAGAAAGCTATACATCATACAGAGTTTATTATTTACAATCTCATAACTTAAGACTCGGTTCAACCGCGACAACGATCACTGAGTATTGAAGGATCGCATATGCTTCCAATATGTTCATTTGAACCAAATTCATGACCCCATACCAAAACTTTGTATTACCTTTAATATAATTGGGAATATTATCGTTATTAATTAAAGGACCCGTTAAGTACTTACACAATTATTGTACAACAATTTCAACCCGGGGCATCGATCTATCTTCAGAAATGGAGGAGGAGGAGGGGGGCACATATATTTATTCTAGATAACATCTGTACGGTCACATTGCTTCAACCCGAAGTTGAGCAGTACCTGACGCATGGAAGCAAATTCGCACCAAAGAAGAGTATTTTACAAGTTCGTAGTCTGTAGAACCACACCATCGTTCGTTCGAACAAACTCTGATTAGACGATGCCTCACAGATTAAAAACTGTCGAAGTTCATAAACAAGCTGGTTCCTCCTAAATTGCAGCCAGTTGACATCCACTCAGAACAGGTGTTTGAATTTTAATTGTACTCTTGGTGTAGCGAAAGGAAGTCATCTTGGAAGATAAATAAATGCAAATTTCCAAGGCTACTGATTACGAGAGGGTGAGGCCGGAGCTCATCCAGGCCTATGTTTTTCTCCCACTTTCTCCTCTCTTTTTTCTTACTTTCCTTTTCACTTTCAATTATTTTTCCAACACTCGAAGCCGGGAGGGGGCTCATGCCCCCTGTATCTACGCCCCTGTTGATTGACTTTTCCGTGCATATCATGTAAAAGTCCACATGTGATGAAAAGGCGGAATCTGTACAACATGACTTGAATCATTTCTATGCAGCTCTGAGACGCTGCTGCACAGAAGAACTGTCGAAGGTCATCACACTGTGGCCTGGTCAGTTGTACTGGATCCTCAGCCAGCTGACCTCCAATGAGAACAAGTGATGCACATTTGAATGTTGTACTCTGGGTGTAGCGAAAGGAAGCCATCTTGGAAGATAGTTTCTCTGATGAAAGGTCACCTTCTGGAAAGTCATGAGCGATAACTCCAACTTTACTCTGACCTGTTAAAAAAATGGGATTATCAATTAGATCGTAGAGTGGCTCGTTAATACATTATTCCCCTTGTCCACTTTTGTTTTCATTAGCATGATTTCTCTCTGCAGCCTATACTTTCAAACCAGGAATTCTCGACCGGGCGACCGAAAATAAACAGAATCAAAGGACCATCAGGCCCAAGGTCTACCAGTAAGTTCTTGATATCATTCATTGAAATCATGAAAACTGGTTGGAATGTCCAGAGCCTAAGATCCACGAAGCTGACAGATTTACGATAAAGGTTTTGGTGTCATGGACCTTCTGAAAATCATTTGGAATGTCCTGAGACAAAAGACCTTGAGGCTGAAGTTCGCATAGAAATGTCATGGACCTTTTAGAAATTACTTGGAATGTCCAGAGACCAAAGGTCCTTAATGTCGAAAGTTTACTGATTTGATGATGAAATGATCAGTTTAAATGCATGGACCTTCGTATATAATAATATAGTCTACAAGTCAACCCCACACATACTCTTTTCATAATGTGTATATCCGGATACATGCAGACACATGTGTGGTAGAGTACTTCAGTCAGTCTATTCTAACATCCATTTAATATGCACATCCGCCACATAATATGTATGCCATGATACTGGTACTCTTTATATCAAGAAAATGATAAGGGTGAGCATTAATAGAGGTGTGTTTTACGCGTCGCTGTAACATGAGACGAATATTGAAACATGATCAAAAGACTTACCCAAATAGTTCCTGGCCCTTGGTAGGAAGCCATCATAGAGAGCATCTGTGACATTGGTTATTGAGAATCGTCTGTTTTCTATGGAGTGACAGAGAAGCAGAACATCTATCCCACTCAGATCAAGCTTGTCCATGTCTCTGATGTTGTAAGGAAGGGCTCATATCTCACAGTTTCCACCACATCTTTCATGTTGTGTCTGATGTGTTGGATAATACCCTCTACGTTCTTAGACAGGCTTCCACTGCATACGCACACTTTCACTCCCTTGGCCTTAGATATCTGAGAAATAAATATAGCATCGTGAAATTGATAAGAAAACAAAACAAACAATGGCGGCTTTATTTCAATATTCTAATATATACATAGGGAAAAGTACATTAAATTTGTATATTACTGCAAAGACCGGGAAAGTCTGATTTATATAATTTGCAAAAGCTCCATGCGGCCGCTATATCAGAATTGACAAATTATCATGCAAATGGCCTAACGGTAATAGGCCATTTTCGTAATGTAACCAATTGAATGCATAAGTCTTTGTGAAGTGCCTCAATACAAATTATTTCATTCACCTGATAGGAATAATAGTATTTCAATAGTCAGAATGCGACTACATATATTAAGTGTTGCTAGGTAGGTCAAGCCATAATGTTTGTCCAACCTGGCAACAACTAATTTATGCAGATCGGATTCTGTCTATTGAAATACTATTATCCTTATCAGGTGAATGAAATAATTTGTATTGAGGCACTTCACAAAGACTTATGCATTCAATTTGGTTACATTACGAAAATGGCCTATTTAATACCATACGCTATAAAATATGTCTATTGTACACAACGATTTCGATTGCGTCAATAAGAGTCGATCCCCCAACGTCAATTAGTTGTGCCAGTGATTCAACGTATTTTCCCGCTATAGTGTTTATTATTAAAGCGAAACCGTGCCAGTCCCAGATGCAGTTCTACGTCAGCAAAATTTTGTGTGCAACGGTTTGCCTGTGTTTGCCTATGGTACACTATCAATACGTCAATCTGCCGACGTAAGCCTTGCGTCAGTGTCTAGCTTGGTCTCTGACACGCCATGTGAGAGTATCATCGTACGTAAAAGAGAATGAAAAATTAGCGATGCAAACATTGCGTTCAATTACCGATTAATAATGCAATGATTGGCTTTAAACGCTTCATAAGCGTAGGATTACAACGTGATAGAAATGACGCCTTGTTTGCAACATGCACAAGGCAGCACATGACAGTGTCCAAGGGTGTCGATTTGTATCCGTGGTTGGGGGGGATGATAGGTGCCAAATATTTTCGGCAATGGATCAAAGCAATCAAGAGGTAAAAGCTTGTGGCAGGTTGCACCCTCCCAAGCGCGTAGCCAGGAGAGTAACAGAGCGCGCGAAGCGCGCTCCCTAGGGGTTGGTTGCAGGGAGGGCCTTCCCCCGCGAAGCTTTGACGTTTCATTAACTTATTAGAGAAAGAAGACGATTCGTTGGACCGTTCTCGACTCTTAATCCTTGTTTGAATCAAGTTCCCCTTCCTCCGCGCGTAGCGCGGAAGCTCTGACGGTTCATTAGATTATTAAAGAAAGAGGCGATTCGATGTACCATCCTTAATCCTTAATGTTTGAATCAAGTTCCCCTTCCTCCGCGCGTAGCGCGGAAGCTCTGACGTTTCATTAGATTATTGAAGAAAGAAGACGATTTCCATGTACCATTCTCGACTCTTAATCCTTAATGTTTTAATCAAGCTCCACTTCCTCCGCACGTAGCGCGGAAGCTCTGACGTTTCATTTGATTATTAAGAAAGAGACGATTCGATGTACCATTCTTGACTGTTAATCCTTGTCTGAATTCAGTTTCCCCCTCCCGCGCAAAGCGCGGAAGCTTTGACGTTTCATTAAATGATTAGAGAAAGAAGACGATTCGTTGTATCGTTTCAATGTCTGAGTGCAATTCGCTCCCGCCCTCCCGCGCGGAAGCTTTGACGTTTCAATAAATGATTACTCTTAATCCTTGTCTGTATTCATTTTCGCCCATCCAGCACTAAGCGCGGAAGCTTTATTCTTTCATTAAATTATTAGAGAAGGAAGACGATTCGCTGTACCGTGTCCTTGTCTGAGTGCAATTCGCTCCCGCGCGAAGCGGAAGCTTTGACGTTTCAATAAATCAGTATTAGAGAAGGAAGACGATTCGTTGTACCATGTCCTTGTCTGAGTGCAATTGGAAGCTTTGACGTTTCAATAAATTATTAGAGAAAGAAGACGATTAGTTGTATCGTGTCCTTGTCTGAATTCAGTTTTCCCCTCCCGCGCGAAGCGCGGAAGCTTTGACGTTTCATTTGTTTATTACTCTTACTCTACGTCTGAAATCACTTTCGCCCATCCCGCGCTACGCGCGGAAGCTTTCACGTTTCATTAAATTATTAGAAAAAGAAGATGATTCGTTGTATCGTGTTCTTTGACGTTTCATTTAATTATAACTCTTAATCATAGTCTGAATTCAGTTGCCCCCCTCCCGCGCAAAGCGCGGAAGCTTTGCCGTTTCACTAAATTATTAGAAAAAGTAGACGATTCATTGTGCTGTTCTCTATATTAATCCTTGTCTGATTTCAGTTTCCCCACATGATGTACGTATGGAACGTTCGTTCGCAAATCTTTGCATGCACAGCCCGAGTGGTGGGTAGCATGTTATCTCCCGGCAGTGCTTGTCGCAATAGCTTCTGGAAAGGAATTGTATACTACTGTTAGTGTTAACGGCCACTATTTGGGCCCATTAGTGACTATACAAAATATATGCTCTTCCTGGCTATTTGGTAATGTGTCAGTTTGCAACAGAAATGGACAAACGCGAATTTGTGAAAATCTTGTGATATCACGAACATTTATAAATCACTTGTATGAAATACGCCAGTGACATAGGCCAACATCAGCTTTTCAATAAAAAAAAAATTGTGAAAAAGTTGTGACATAATAATATTTCTCCAAAAATGAAGTTTTTAAAGGAAATATCAGGAAATAAAATGAGTGAAAAAAATAAAATAAAGAGACAATGACGTGAATTTTAAAAAGGGTGAACGGAAACAACATAACAACTAGTGACTATCTTATAAGTCATACTAAGGTCCGAAAATCTTTCTCCTTGTCTCCGATCTTATCACGAATATGTCACAGAGTTCATTTATGTTTACATTGTCCAGGATTGTCTGATGTTGCAGATTGCTACTTTTGCGCTTCGCGCTTACATTTAGCTCGTTGCTTTTTAACGCTGCGTCTTTGCATCTGGCGCACTGCATTTCTATGATGCCGTTGATTGAACAAAGTGAATAAATTCATCAATTCCTGATGAAGCCGTATGAACGAGAATTCAATTTATTCTTGTCTCATATACGTTTGTCTCATTTACTTCGCATATAATGTATGTATTATGAAAATGAGATAACAAAATGTGTATATTGACGGTCATCTTGCGAGTAATAACCATTACCTACTCTCATCGGGCTCTCATCATTAATTTCTCTTTTTTTTCTTTTTTTGAGGGTGAATTATTGGGGGGGGGGGGGGGGTGATTGTACAGGCCACCCCCCCCCCAACCTGAAATATTGGGGGGGATATATCCCCCCATCCCCCCCCCCCCCCCCGGGATCGACACCCATGGTACTGTCTATCACGTCAGTGAAGGACATGAAACATTATACATACTTAAGGCCTTTTCAGAGACAGACACATTGGCCGCAGACGCAAATACATCTTGACATAGTGTGGTCGTTTGACGCATTGTATAGCGTTGACGGAACACGACGCATAAAGCCATTGTGCCAATTGATTTCTGCAATATGAGAGTAAACAGGCGAGCTCGCCTAGCTCGTATAGCTACGTCTGAGCTCTTTTGCTTTATACGCTTATTGGTTTCTGTACATCTAATATTTGTTTCAATTTATATATATTCGTATTTTCTTTGAAAAGTTTTATTGAAAGAACCACATGACACCGTGCATATTGCTACATTCATACACTCTGAAACAACAAAAGAGTAATCGTTTAAACTCAGATTTTGATGGGAAAGAAAAGAAAGAACAAAACTTACCTGTGTAGAAGATACAGAATTCATGTTTCTTCGTGTTGTTCTATACCACTCGTTAATCCCTGACCTCGACTATGAAAAGTTGAAACGACATACGTTATTTTTTAGCAAATGCGGATACCAATTTATAGGGCCGGATGTGAACAGATTGAGCGTGCATGTTGATAGTCGTATTGCAGGAAAGTGATAGACTTGATGTTTTAGAGAATGTATGAGAGCAAAGGTCGCGGTATGTACGTGATTGTGTGTTATCATGTGACATGTAAGGTGACTGCATAGACGAGAAGGAGGGAGTATATAGGTGCTCTAGCTATCATGTGACATGTAAGGTGACTGCACAGACGAGAAGGAGGGAGTTTATAGGTGCTCTAGCTCAGTCCTCCTTTTTTCTTCCAATAAATCGGCGCAATTCCGTAGGCCGTCATCGTTGATTCCATTTCATCAGGGCTGTCACCTGATAGTACTAATGGCCGGGGGGGGGGGGGGGGAGCTGGGGAAGGGGCAGACCGGATAAGTCGGTCCGAACTTTTGAATAAGTAAAAGAGAAAAGAATATGGTCCTCAGAAATTAAGATTTTATATGAAATGGGTGGGGGGGGGGGGGGGGGCTCTAGCAGCTCCCCTTCACTGTATAGACAGATCCATTATGACAGAATAGCCCCCCCCCCCCTTATTGAAACCAAAATGCAGTTAAGGACTGTATATTATGCTATCTTTATAGATAAAGTGAACTTTCGCAGTTTTTTTTAATATTTTACCCCCCCCCCCCTCCCCTTTACAATTCTGGATCCACCTTTGCAATTGACAATAGGTTTATGATTTTCGGCGCCAGCATCTATCCATGAATGACCTTGTTTTTCAGTCAGTTGTGCCGATGTCATCTACACATAATTAGTCGGTGATAATTATGTTTCGCATATTAAGCTCTTGAGGAATCGGTGAGGACGCTGTTTCACTATGAACATGACTGACAATGAGAGCGGACAAAATATACAGTTCCTCAGGTAGACAAGGAACATCCCTTCACTGCTATTATGTAAAAATGTGTAGACAGGTGTCACATGCATATTCACCTTTTACATAATAGCTGTGAAGGGATG
>JAVYIG010017101.1:0-27842 GCA_035222895.1 Strongylocentrotus droebachiensis
AACAGTCTCATAGAGGTCTCAAATAAACATTTTGAAGAAAAAAAATAATCAAGAAATAGCAACTTTGAATCAGCAAAATGGCCTATTTACCATAGTTGGCGCTAGTCTTTTTCAAGGAAATCTTGTTAAAATCCAATAAAACTAATTAGCGGATTATCTCATTAACGGGTGTACGAAATTTGGAGAACAAAAGTGTTTTCTCATCAGCAACTTCATCACAATCATTTAGTATAGTTAGATTTCTCTGCCAATGATGGGACTACGAAACTTTTTTTTTAGATGTGTAACTGGCCCTTGCCCAACAGTCTAATTGTATGTTGTGTGCGCTCGCACAAAGAACATTTTAACACGTAAACCAATGGGTATCGCAGCAAAATTGTATTAATTTCATGGTAGATCTAGACTAGGCCTAAAAGCCCTAACCAGAATTTTGAGGGATCTCACTCTTAGAGTATTAACCGGTATTGGCATTTTTTGTTACTTTACGAGAATGGCTAAAATGCTCGTCTCCAATTTCGACCAATTAGATGGCTGGATTTCTTAAGTGAGGTGTGTATTTCTGTGTTGTACCTGCCTCTCAGACTCAGCAAGTATGCAGTGCTAGAGGTCAATACCCATTAGCATGGACTCTATGCTTTGCTGGAGTGGGGTAATCTGCAATTATAATCATAATAAATTAATGCCACTGTTTTAATTATATCTCTATAGCGTTCGAGCCGTCAATTTTTGTACGTTGCGTCTTGTGAAAATGAGGGAGCCGGAGCTTCCCGGAGGTGGTGGTGGTGGAGCCTATGGAGGAGAAGAGCCGGAGCCCCAGTGGAAGCGCTACAGTGATTCAAGAAGAAGAGCCAATGCTGCGTATGAAGAAAGAGGTAGAACTAGGAGGAGTAAAGATGTACGTGGATCTAGGAAGAGAGTGGTGTTGAGCGAAGAGACATTCCAACGATGGAATATAGTCAAATTGAAGGAGTTTGTTGAATCAACCAATGATGAATTTGCGTCCTCCCTACTAGACAGGTGAGTAAAAAAAAAAGATCCAGATCTAGATAGGCCAACTTGTCTAGCTATGACTATGACGATGTAGGTCCACGTTTTAACTAAATAATGACCTACACCAATTTTTAGCTGAGATCCTGCTTTTTACTCTTATCCGTGCATTACAGAAAATAATGGCCAAAATGTTTTTTCAACTTTGAAGGCTGTCATTTTGTTAAAACTATCGTATGACATTTTAAATAATAAAAGGGAGGCCAATACCCAGGCGTAAGGCTTCTCTATGCCTACGATTTGTGCGCTCGTCCTTCAAATTTAGAAAATGAAATATATTATAACAAAAATACAATTATACCTTGAATACCATGACTACCAAGCTTCTGGAAGAACGCCTTTGTTTCGTCCTTCATATAGCGGGATGCCAGATTACCTTTCCATATTCCATTATGGGACAAACAAGACCTTTGTAGAGGAGTGGAATGAACTGTCCTTGCAAATGATCTGTCCTAGCAAGTGAAAGATCTACATGTACTTGTACATATCGTCGCTGTTTTCACGAAGTGACGGTAGTGAAAAAAAATTGCATTCACTTTGCGTTACGATTTTCCTCACTACCGTCACTTCGTGAAAACAAGGACGATATGTGAGCTAGCACTCCATTCGCTTTTCTAGCAGCAGTTGCAGATTCTTGATGAAATCTGAGCTTCTCATCAATGACCACTCCAAGGTCCTTTTCACCCTGTACATTACACGGATCTGTTTCGGTCTTTCACCATTTATTGATGATCTTGCAGATTTTGACAGATTTTAATCTAATAATCGTTGTAGCAGAAGAACATGACGCGAACATATGACATGTTCCAGAGGGCGCGGTGGGTTGGTCACTAAAATCCTTCCCATTGGCAATAGGTAGACCCTAAAAATAACTTCAGTCAAAGAACTTTTGATTAACATGTCAGATGTTCAACAATGCCACTTTTAACAACTAGAAAATATATAAACAAAAGAGATGATATCTTTTTAAAAACAGGTTTTTACGAAATGAAACTGCACTATTTGTATAAGAGTAGGGGGAGACCCCGGTGTAGTGGTCCACCTGCACGCCCCATTCAGGCTGAGTATATACGGCATCTGCAAGAATCTTCAGTATTGAAGGAGGCAGATTATCTTGAAGAAGAAGAAGAAGAAGAAGAATATAGATAGAAGATGATGTTCATGTCAATCATGCATAGCCATCTCAAAATGAGAGGGAAAACTGTGAAAGGTGACTGGATCAATAAGGAACTCAGTTCCACCGTGCCAGATTGCCACTTGAAACTAGATAAACTTTATTGTATTAAAATCTGTAGAAAAGATATGAATCAAATGACACATAAATATATGCAGGGTGTCTGAACGAGTTATGAAATACTGTGTCTTGTGTTTTTTTAAATCAAATTGTCAACTAGTAATTTTATTGTTTTGATTCTTCTCTTCACACATAGATATCAAGAACATTCTGACAACTGTTCCACTTCCAAAGTGGGAAATACAGAAGACAGGTAAGATTTGTTTTATTGTTGGACTGTAATATATTATTATGAAAAATTAGCATGAAGTTATGTGTATTTTGTTGAAGTATCGCATACAAGTAGGATTTTCTTTAAGCATCTGGGGGGGGGGGGGATTTGATGAAGTACTTAGGGGAATTCGTTTCATGTCTGACGTGAAATGTTTATTGTCACCATAGTTAAATTTTTCGATGCTGTAACATTTGTTTACAGTCGCTAATAGTGGCCAACTGCCTTTTGCAAACACTTTCGGAAACATCCGCTGAAATATTGCTAATTGTAGCTAAACCAGGCCTGATTTTTCCTCGATTTTTTCCTCCCGATTTTTCCCAATTTGTTCCCAATTTGTTCCCAATTTGGAAATTTGGGTAAACATTGGAAAAACTGAGTTTTCTAGATTTTAATATAATTTGGAAATTATAAGTTCTTATTCTAAAAAACGTGGACTAAAGGGTTATCAAGTATTGCCAATCATGTGAGGAGAATTTCAGGTCACAAAGTTAAGGTCAAAGGTCATTTCAGGTCAACAAACTTAGACTATGTTGTGGCATCATCATCAAAAACTTAACCTGAGGTTAAGTTTTTGTTTTTTTAATATAATTTTGAAAGTATAAGTTCTTATTCAATGAAACTTGAATCAAAGAGTTATCAAGTACCCCCAATCATGTGAGGAGAAGTTCAGGTCACTAAGTCAAGGTCAAAGGTCATCTCCGGTCTGCAAACTCGGACTTTGTTGTGGCATCAACATCAAGATTTTGAATTTTTAGCATATTTTCAGTGTTTGTTCAAATTCCATGAAACTTGTACCCAAGGGTTATCATGTATCTTAAATTTTCGCCAACATTCGTCAGAAAAGTTGTAGAATCCAAATTCACAACGTTCGTAAGCATTCGCCGCTCAGTGAGATACCACCTTTAGAGCGTTAATCTGTAATCATTAGTTTAAATGTTACCCTCAATTTATTTGTATAATATCTTTATATTTCAATACTGGTATATATGTACCTACCGTACACACATATTATGATGTATTGATTAAATAACTAGAATTTAAATTCAATTCAAATTTGATTAAAACTAGAAATTTAATTTGTCACGAAGACGAATAAGGTGGTCTGTCTTCAAGTCTTATAATAGATTATAATATTTACTATATTGAAAAAGGGAGAAGTTATATAGACATGTACACAATGATGATTATGATGCTGATGATCTTTATAGTAATGATTATGATGATCATGATCATGATGATGTTGATGAGGATGATTATCATCATTATGATAATGATGATGATCATGATCATGCGCGTGATTCTGACATCTTATCAACAAAATGAGGGGTGATTTAGATAACATATAGTCTCAGCGACAACATACTAAAATTTGGGAGAAAACTGTTGAATAACAACCGAGATACTGGTCAAAACACATTGTCATGCAGATTCATGTTTTGAAAAAAGTGACCTCCCATAGACATAACACGCAAATATGACAAATTATGCATTGTCGCCTTTAATCGAATATTTAACTATGATGACGTCATCCAAATGAAAAATAAATGGCATATTTCTGATAGAGAATTATCTCAGCTACAACATATCAAAATCTGGGAGAAGATTGATCACCGATAAGGGTCATTCCATGTCAAATCACCCAAAAAATCTGAAAATCTGAACCCGACCATTTTTGATTTTGATGAAACTTAGTGTACTTGTTGAGTGTGATCTCACAGCACCAAATCCCAAATTTTAGGTCAATTGGGTGAGGGGTTTGGGAGATACGGCCCACCAAATTTTGAGATTTTTGCAAAAATGGGGGTGGCGGGCCTACCTTTGAACCCTTGTATCTCGGGACCTAATGGGTCAATCTTCACAAAATTTGTATTGTTGGAAAGGGTATTCAATAAGGATTCCAAATCTGCGGCCATTTTGAAAATTCGTACATGTTGGGGTACTTTGACCTCTTGACCTAAGATTTGACCTTGAAATTGACCTTGTGGATCACGTGACCTTGACAACATTTTTCATGAAATGTAATCTCTGACATGTTCACTTAAACATATAAAAGTTTCAGAGATATAATATTTTTTGTTTAGGAGCAATAAGGATTTAAAGTATCCATACTTACAGATATTCACAATAAACCCTATTATAATGTATACAATGCAATATGCACAGTACAACATACATCTTCCACATGCTTTTTTGTTCTAGTCAAATCCATTCTAAATGTCAGCAGTACCTGAATAGAAATAAAATGACAAGTTCATATAGGCCTAAAGGGTTAACAGGATGTATGGCTTTAGGCCTCTGAGTCAGTTCTAGGATAATTCCCCCCCTGGAAAATTAACCCCCCCCCCCCCCCCCCCGAGGACTATCACACCCGGAGCACAATTAACCCCAGAAAATTACCTCCTAGGACAATCTGTCCCCCCCCTCAAGGATAATTACCTCCCCCCAAACAAATCTGCTTTGATTAAACCAACTTATTATCAGGATGGACTTCCCCTTTAACGAATAGGGGGGGGGGGGGGGGGGGGGTAATTGTCCGGGGGGTAATTGTCCTAGGGTGTAATTGTCCGGGGGGTAATTGTCCTCGGGGGGGACAGATTGTCCTAGGAGGTAATTGTCCTCTGGGTGTGATAGTCCTCGGCGGGTAATTGTCCTCGGCAGGGGGGGGGGGGGGGGGGGGGGGGGACATTTCCTGGGGGTTAATTTTCCAGGGGGGTAATTATCCTAGAACCGACTCAGAGGCCTAAAGCCATACATCCTGTTAACCCTTTAGGCCTATATGAACTTGTCATTTTATTTCTATTCAAGTACTGCTGACATTTAGAATGGATATGCCTAGAACAAAATAGCATGTGGAAGATGTATGTTGTACTGTGCATATTGCATGTATGGTATACATTATAATAGGGTTTATTGTGAATATCTGTAAGTATGGATACTTTCAATCCTTATTGCTCCTAAACAAAAAATATTATATCTCTGAAACTTTTATATGTTTTAGTGAACATGTCAGAGATTACATTTCATGAAAAATATTGTCAAGGTCACGCGATCCACAAGGTCAATTTCAAGGTCAAATCTTAGGTCAAGAGGTCAAAGTACCCCAACATGTACGAATTTTCAAAATGGCCGCAGATTTGGAATCCTTATTGAATACCCTTTCTAACAATAAAATTTTGTGAAGATTGACCCATTAGGTCCCGAAATACAAGGGTTCAAAGGTAGGCCCGCCACCCCCATTTTTGCAAAAATCTCAAAATTTGGTGGGCCGTATCTCCCAAACCCCTCACCCGATTGACCTAAAATTTGGGATTTGGTGCTGTGAGATCACACTCAACAAGTACACTAAGTTTCATCAAAATAAAAAATGGTCGGGTTAAAACCATTGGGTGATTTGACATGGAATGACCCATAAGTGAGATAATCTCAAATAAACAAAGACAAAAATGACGTCATCAACAAAATACATTTGTTTGAGTTTAGATGCCAATATGATGACTTTATTTCACTTTGTACGAGTCAGGGTGGTATGAAATCATATTTCCAACTCATGCTTTCTCCAACCATGATATAAAAATTGGGGGTCGATGGACTATCTGAAGAGCTATTTCGATTTTTAAAATGGCATGTTTTTGATCAAATTTGCATTATATTGCCCATAGCCGTACGCGCGGATTTTGAACTTTGACGCGCGCTCACGGCCCTATAAAAAGTCAAGAGTGACTGAAATTTATGTAAATTGTCATTTACGGTAAGAGGAATTTAAATCATGTAAAAAATTTGAATTTGACAATTTCCGCGCGTTGTGAGCGCGCGCAACGCGCGCGGGGACACTTACGGACGGAAAATTTTGAAATTCTTAAAATGACCTGATTCGTACTCTCGTTTAATAGTTAAGTGATTTTGAGCATTTTAAAATTTTGACGCGCGCGTACGTGCGCGTCATGACCTTTATGTGACCTTTGATGACATGACCTGTTGACCCTTGACCTGAAGTATATGTGATATGAATATGAATGACCTTTGCTGATGCATCATGAAGATATGATGGATAACGTGATTTCACAAAATGGCGCCTGGATGACGTCACGATGACCTGATGACCTTGAAAATGTTCTTGTCACGTCTCATGGCAATGACCTATGACTGTGCAAAAATTGAATGAAATTGACGAAACCGAACTTGAGTTATCCTAGGCACAAAAAAGTGTAGGAAATAAATAAAAATAAAGAATAAATAAATAAATAAAGAAAATTCTGACGAAAACAATAGGTGATCTGTTTTCAACAGACCACCTAAAAATATTTCAATAGATTCACACAAAGGTGAAGTCAACACCAATACACGACATGTACTTCAGAAGTATTTGAATAATATTTCACTCTTTCCAACTTTTCTTCTAGTGACTCAGAATCAGATGCACCATCTCTTCCATCCTCAGTAGGTTCTATCGATGCTACCCAGTAAGTTTGCCTTCAATTCAATTCAATTCAATTTTATTTCGCAATATAAAAATCAAAATATACAAAGTAACAGTAAATTTTAACTATGTTTACAAAGGTTACATGCAGGGCTTTCCATGAAGGTTGCAAAAACCTGTGAAGTTGGATCGCCCTTTGCTTGTTTCAAATGCTCAAAAATATATCTCAAAAATTGTAAGACTAACAACATATTCCAGAGTTTGAAATTGTAAGTTGCTGTTAAATTTTGTTCTTATCAAAGGGAATACCTAACAAATGAGAGGTTAAAAATTGTTGTAATTGCTCCAAGATTCCCACATACGACTGGTATGTGGAAAAAAGACAAGCGCTATTATATTATGATATCAAATCTTATTCAACAAATTTGATTCAAATTTTGCATTTTTACTATCAATATCAATAACAATATTTTAAAGATAATTCTTAATCTACATATAACTTTTTCATGTCACATTATTTTGATTTTGTTTCAATTTTCTATTTGATTAAGTTTCAATTCATTATTTCATGAAAATAGATCTTCCAGTCACAACACAGAGAATTCTGTCCCAAGTGAAACAGACAAGTTTCAGTACCTTATTTCATTTTATACTTTACTTCACAAGTTTTACTTTACTTTTAATTAGATACGCATTTGTATATTGTGTTCATCAACACAGACCTATGACCGTTCCACTTTCTCTTTATCACTTTATAACTATATCTTAAGAACTGCTTGAGGTATGAATTTTCTGTGTATCGTCATGACTCCGTTCTCTCTTTGCCTACTACTAACAGTATGAGTGACTCAGCAAAGAAAAGAAAGAGGAAAGCGAGGGCTCTACAGTACCAGGCAAAGCATAACCCAAAGAATATTAGTGTGTTCAACGATGATTTGGAGGAAATTCGAACCATCGGGAAGGAGAAACATTTGACAGATAAAAAAGTAATCAGCCTGCTGCTCGCAACGTAAGTCAATTCGTTCTTCATACTCGTACTGTACTTGGCATCCATGTCATGGCGTTTGCCACACATAGCTGCATTACTATCCTGGCTGTGTACCGTAAGTCTCTGTGTATAAGATGCACTTTTTTTTTCAGCTGGAAAAATTCGAAAGGTGCATCTTATAGACATGTATCGGATATTTTGAGTCCTCAAAATGCTACTTTTTAGTAGTTTTCGGCCATCTCTGTGTCCCAACACAATTAAAATAATGCAAATAAAGAATAGGATCTACTATTTGAATTAGCTTACGTTCCTAATTTGAAGGGAAGAGTTTTTTTGTTTTTTTTAAGTCTCGATTTATGCAACTTCACCTAGCAGTAGCAGTCTGCCGGCCGACGCTCACCCGTTCCTGGTAGAGCACCGGCATGGTCCCAGCTCACTTACACATGGGATGTCGACTCACCAATCGGAAACTGAATCCAAACACGTTTATTGCGCATAATGAATACCTCCCCTGGGATTTTGGGTTAGATGGGCACCAGGGGCACATACTTCATTCTTTCTTCTCATAAAAAGCACTTTGAAATCGGTCAAGTAATAAATATGAAATGTCAGATTTTGATCCGGAGTAATAGAGACTTGCTTATCCTTCCAAGTGTTATAGATGATAATTAGAAAAGGTGCGATTACAATAGGCTGCGACGTGTACACAGATGTTCTGTGTACTCATCCGTTCAACAACTACACAGGTACTATATCTCGTACACGTGTACACGACCACCATTTTTTTCTTTCGTTGAAGCAAGACACGCTATGCTTTCAAAAAAACATTTCAACAACTTATAAACCTTGGAATAGCTATGTGCTTCTTCCCCTACTTCAGCCTGAGGTCATCACTAGACATACGGGGTATGTAAAAGTTGCAACGGCAAACATGACAAGCAAGAAAAATTGTGTAGATCGGAAGCGCTTGCGTGTGCCGGTGCGCGTGGCTGGGGCCTCGGTGTATTAGGATAGGTTTGGCACACGACACTATCTGACATATATGCGCTTTCCCAGTGAGCACATGCACAACAGAAATACATGAATGTTGAAGCGTAACGGGGGAAATCAAAACAAAACATGGTGACCATGTACACGTGCACAACTACCAAAATACATGCTTATGCACAGCCCTACCCGCGGCTACAGCAAATAATCAACTTTTGCTTATTGCTTCCTGACAGTTTTCTTTCACAGTGCATCACTTTATCAGATCTCTGCTGTATCTTAAACTGAAAATGTTTTCTTCTTTTTTTCTCTTCCAGATTCCTGCACACGAAGAAGAGTGTCTGTGTAGATCAAGCAACTCAAACAATGCCTGATGTATACAGCTGTAGCCATTGTGGTAACTCTCTACCTGCCAAACCCATGCCACCTTTAGCAAGGCCACAACCTTGTGGCCCACATCAGATTAGACTTGTGGATCGCGCTAGTAATCCACTTTCCAATGGTCCTAAGACTCCTAACATCAAAGTCATCATGGTTAAAAAGTCTACAGCAGGAGTTCTGAAACGAGACTCTCGTATGACTCCACAGGCTCTGAATAATCTAATACAGATTGGTTCACACTTGCAGGCAGCACAGCCTCTGCAGGAAACCCTTATAGGATCTTCTCAGCCCCCAGCAAGATATGTCATGCAAGATATTCCTGGATCAACTCAAGTGGTGAAGATGGAACCTGTTGAATCCATGGAAGACTTTGAGCAGTTGCCTAATCTGGAGTTCAGTCAGGCCAAGTGCGTTGATGAAAAAGATAATACAGAGGATTACATCTATGATGATGGTAGAGCGACATTGGACGATGAGAAAGAACTTGATCCTGACAAAAAGCTATCAAAAGCGACAGATCATCCGGTCGTCGTGAAAGAAGAAGTTTTGTCAGACTTGGAGCAATCAAACTTGGTGCATTCAGATATGGAAGAGTCATTCTTTGACCCAAGGCAGGACCAAGAATTTAGAGCTGATAGCAAGCTCCTGTATTCTGAACCAGGGTGGTATGGGCGGGAGGAAGAGGACATGGTTGAGGAGGAGGATGAGGATGATCTGGAAGATGATTCAGAAATAGACTATGAAGCTCAAGAGCTTTTAGACCCTACTCATGACCCTTCAGCCAGTATGCCCCAACATTCGGTAAGTACATATAAATATAAAGTGAAGAAAAAAAACATGTCTTCGAACATTAAGTTTTGCTTCTGTTTACTTTAAATACTGGCAAGCCTGTCCTAGATATTACAGTGAGAATAATTAATGTATTTGTGGTCTTGAGAAGAAGGGATAGTGGATGTTAATTTTGAGGACAATTTTTTTGTCTTTGGCTTCATCTATGCAAAATGACTCAGTCAGAAGATTGACTGAATTATTGAACAGAGATATTACTCCTTCAGACATTAATCTACATTTGCCACACTTGACCCTGGTGCGGTAAATGGGTACCCGGTAGGATTATTCCTTGAAATGCACTGTGCGGCAGTGTGCGCTGGTAACGGCTGCTGGAGCTAAAGCTAGGGTAATAATTAGGCCTGAGTCATGTCAGGATTTTCATAAACCGGGTCCCGACGGCCTTGCACCGATCGGGACCCGGTGTCCCGAAATCAGCTAGCAGGATTTGTCACTTGCCTCTATAAAAAGCGCATATCATCAGTATGTCCCTTAAAAGTGACCTTTTTTATCAGTATAAATAAATCAACACATGCATACCTCGACACAGATTGGTATATTCTTCCATTTGACATTATTTTCATCCATGATTGGCGATGTTTAGTGCCATTATCGTGCCTCTCAAAGTAAAAAAACTCGAGCAAAAATATAAAGACAGCATTCGAGCCGCCATTTTGATTCATGCAGGTTGAATAAATCGGGTCAAAAAATATGAATGTTAGAATAATAAAACGGCTTTCTAAAAAATTCTTCTTTACAACATACCGATCAAATAATTTGTTAAAGACAAATAAATATTTATCTCTTAATTTAAACATCGCATGCTTTTTTTTAAAAGCTGAAAATTACTTGGTAATCACAAGAAGTTTCGATACGGATAGCTGTTGCAAGGCAAGTTAAGACTAGTCTCGGAAAAATGCGCAGTGCTCGTCGTTAGCTGTAAGGCGTGCCAGAACGAACCCAAACAAAGACGTGGTCGTAACGAGAAAAAAATCATTAAAAGCTACAAGAGCACAATTGGAAAGACAACTACTCACGACGAGGAGCACTGCGCATTTTCCGAGACTAGTCTGAACTTGCCTTGCAACAACTATCCGTATCGAAACTTCTTGTGATTACCAAGTAATTTTCAGCTTTTAAAAGAAGCATGCGGTGTTCAAAATCAAAGAAAAAATATATATTTTGTCTTTTAAAAATTATTCGATCGGTATGTTGTAAAGAAGCGCTTTTTAGAAAGCCGTTTTATTATTCAAACATTAATGTTTCTTTCAACCTGATTTATTAATCCTGCCGAGAGACCCGGCCAGTACAGTAGCTGGCTAGTAGCTGGCAAAAACAACCCCATGGGGCGAACTGCTTTGCAATTTATATCAGCAGTTCGAATTGATTCAGGATGAGCTAGAATATGATTGGTAACAATTAAATACTTAAGTTTTAAGGTGGATTGATTTTAGTGGTGTGCAAAACTGCACTTTCTTACATATTTCTTTATTTTTTTTGGAGCGTCGGTTCTCAAAAAACGAAACCGGGACCCGACGGCAACGGTCGGGTCCCGGTGTGATCGACCGTACCGACTCAAGCCTAGTAATAATCATGTAATTCATGTTAAGTGCACTGATATGTCTTAGGACAGGAATTGCGCTATATAAGTGGTACATATATTATAATTATTATAGTCCTGATGGTTTACTTTTAAGACCATCAGGTCATGCATTTTTTTGATCCCCTATTTCCTGACACATCACATTCAAATGAATGTATGTGTAATCTCTTTGTTTCATTTATTTATACAACAGATAATGAACAGCAAGGATATACCAGGATCCAGCAAGGCTAAGTCTTCCAAGTAAGTATTCCTATAAAAAAAAACATCAATGGGGAAACTCCATGGTATTTTTCCCCCTTATGTTACCAAGTTCCAACCACATGTAAAATGGCAGTCATTTGCATACGGTGAAGGAAAATCTTATGTTGATATCAAATTGCTCTGAAAATAAAGCAGCAACATTAAGAGAAGCGGATTGATGAAAGTTTGAATAAAAAAGATAAATCAAGGGGTCAGTGACACAACAACCTAACTCCCTTTTTTGCCATTTTGAGACAAAGTGGTTTATGTGTCACTGAGCACTTGGGCCTTAAGGAGTTAAGTCTATGTTTCACTAGCCATCGACTTCAATGGGGTGTTGGATGGAGTTAAGTCTTTGTGTTTCCTGGAAAGCCCATATTTTTCTGAACATTTTGATATCAAATACTCATTTTAACAAATTTAAATTGAAGTCGTACTTGGAATCGGTGCTTTCAGTCAAATAGTTAATCCAAGAAGGCCAAATACGAAAGTAGCAACTGCGCGATATCTAGAGAGAACCCAAACCAGCTGTTGTAAATCATCTCGCGAACACCCGCAGAGTTTACAAGGTGGCTTTGAAGCTCAATCAGACGACTCTCGCTAGCTAGTGCTGGTATCTCTTTGCTTCTACACTTTACATCTATTAAAATCATTGTACATGTGCATCACTCGAGGCTGCGACAACCTCTAATACTTGATTATGTTTCTTTTCTATTTGCTGTAGGTGTCTTGGTGGCCAGGACAGCCTTGAGAGTGATGACAGCTTGGAATATGGAGGAGATAGTGATGAAGACTTTGACTTTCAGTTCCCAGAAGCATGCCCAATCTGCTTTGAGGCCTGGAATGAGAAACCAGAAATTATGCACCATTTACAAAAACACATCCCGATTGATATGGGTCCTGAAGCAATCAAGGATGCTGTCCAATCAATTAAAAGCAAATTTGAAAAGGGGCACAAATTTGACATGGGATGGTGTTGGGAGTGCAAAAAACTACTCTTAGGCTTTAGAGCACACTTTAACAGGTGCCACAATAATAATCCTAAATGTATTGTAATGTGTAAATGTCAGCAGTGCGGTAGAATGATCAGAAGTTCGTATATAAAAACACATGAGATCTCACACCTAGATATCAAGGAAAGCGATTACGTCCAATGTCCACAGTGCCCCTCAAGGTTTAAACACCGGATATTCCTCAAGGGTCACATGAAAAAGAACCACAAAGCATTGAGGGATTTACAGTGCTCAACCTGTGGCAAGATCTTCAAAAGTTGGCAACAACTCCAGCGACATTCATTGATCCACAGTGGACTGAAGCCTTATTCATGCTCGATGTGTGACAGATCGTTCATTCAGAAGAACAGTCTGAAGATACACATGCGGCAGCATACGGGAGATAAGCCATACGTTTGTGAGGTGTGTGAGAAGGCGTTTACCCATAAGATCAGCTTGAAGAACCACAAGAAGAAACAGCATGGGATTGACTGGTGGAAAGAGCAAAGGAAGATCAAGAGAGAAATAAAAGTGATGGCTCTGAATAGAGAAAACAAATGATCTGATTGGTTGATATATGCCTAGGAGAATGCCAGACAAACAATACTCTGAAAAGACGCACCTCGGCTTTAATTACCAAAAGATGATTGCTAATATTGGTCGACAATTATATATATATATATATATATATGTAAATCTATGTGAAATAACTGTGAGAGCAGGGTAGAACGCTATCTCTTTCATAAACTGTTTGTCTTGAATTTTAAATGTGCTAAAATATCCTGTGAACACAATAATTTGAGAACGAATTGTGCTATCATAGTTAAACTTTTTGAGAGTATGTATGACCATGTATAGATTACCTGATTACATTTTGGGGTCAAGAATTCCATTGATAGAAAATTTAAAGAATAATAAACTTTCATCAAATATTAAAGCAAAAGAACAGTAGTTTTTAAATGAAAAGTGAATAGATTTATGTTATTTTCTTTGAGGTTTCATAACTAACCCTCCACAAAGCACATGAAAATGAAACAAAGCTAATCACTTCTTATTAAAAACTACTAGTCGGTTAGATCTAAGATATGAAGAGGGTTATTATAATGCCTAAGAACTTCTACCCAGGCATAAAACTTCATCAAAATTATGGAGGGTCTGCAAATGACCGATAATTACAGATGCTTATTATGTTCCTGGCGGGGCATATTTTTGACTGAGCAGTCTATTTTTTCTAGTTTTTTAATATTTTTCTTATCCTTGTTAGAGTTAGGGTGTAGTTTGAGGGAAAACTAATGAAATGATTGGAATCCTGATATGTTACTCTATTCAGTTACATGTATGCTTGCAAGCTGGAAACTCTCTCTGTTGTCAAATTCCCTTTTCTCTGAATCCTTTAAAAATCCTTAATAACAATTTTTATACATTGATTATATTGATCATGCTACCACCAATAAAATGAGAATAATTATGACAATACATATTTGCTCTTAAAGGTAAAAACAGGTTTTTAGAAACGCCCCCTCTCAAAAAATGAAATGGAAGCTCTTATTACCAATCATGTGAAAGAATGTTTTGAGTACCGGTAATACGTGATGATACAAATGTTGCCGGGTAACCGCCTATTGAACTATTTGGTAAATTATTATATCTATTTGGACCGGATAGATATCGCGCACGTGCCGCATATTCCAATATACATCTTTCTGTGTACAGTGCTTGTAACTTTACCAAGACTGGGCCAAATTTCTTATCATTTTGAATTTTTGATGATTCCAGAACTTTGAAATACACACCAATACTTACAGTGTATATACCGGTACCGGTATGCTAGATGATCAACCTTTTCTGATCGATTCCATGAGGTTTCTTTCACAATGCAATCGCATGACCAGAACTGATCTTTACCTTTAAGCGTGAGGGGTTCCATGACGCCATAGTGTCTTGAAAAAGTATGAGCTTGGAATATTACATCTATAAAGCTTTAAATTATTGAGTAGACTCATCCATGCATGGCTCAGGCGACCCCGGTTCGAGACTGAATCATGTCTTTAAAGATGAAGATCAGTTCTGGTCAAGCGATTGCATTATGAAAGAAACGGTGTGGAATCGACCAGAAAAGGTTGAGCATCTAGCATATAAGAATTTTTGTGTAGTGCAAGGTTCTGGAATCATCAAAATGATAAGAAATTTGGCCAAGTCTTGCTAAAATTACAAACACTGTACACAGAAAGATGTATATGGGACTACACGAACACGTGGCGTAAAAATCCTACCCTGGAGGTTTACGATGTTACATGACATATTTAGAATATGAAGGCATTTGAAGAGCCATGCTTTTTTAGGGAACATGTCTTATCTGATGTTCTTCCACACTTGCATAATAAGAATGATAACGCTCACAAATTATTTTTCACCTCTTCCCAGAACTCAACCTTCTCTTTAAGATGGCAACGTTAAAGGTCAATGCTCGTAGGGAACCCAAGTCGGGCTTAATTGTACAGGATTTTGTTATCCTTTTGATTTTTTATTCTCCTTACCGCTATATAGAATGCACAAGGTGACTTCTTTAAGTTCGTTGACATTCAAAACATGTGCAATTATCTTTCCACCTGATTACTACACTTTTAACAGTTTTCTGATTAGTTTTAGTTTCAGTTTTATCTTTGGTATGACAGATTACCGTATACATATTGTCATGTACAATAGTTATAAATTAAAGTTATACATGGAGGTCCTCAAATGACAATTCATTTGCAATTCTTGCCATAAGAATAGGACAACTTTGCACTAAGGCCGAGTCATTTTGTTTTTTCTTCCAAAACTGTTCAAACCTTTAAAAATAATCGCCAAAATAGGAGATTTGAGCTAATTGGTCTAGCAGCGCATTCACTTGGTTGGTTCTCCGACTTCCCCTACAAACTGGCTCAGGCGACCCCGGTTCGAACTGAATCATGTCTTTATGATGGTAACGTTTAAGGTCAGTCCCCAGATGTAAATAATCACATCTGATTGATGCATATCTGTAAAAACCCAATTACACACATGCTTATCAACAAAAGTTCAAAGTTCATAAGTTGCACAATCAACCCTCACGAGGTTTTTGCCAAGTACATGTACATTCCCCCTTAAAGTGACTCAGTAACATTGCCTCAAATTTTGAATGAAAATCCTGGATTAAGTTCATGCTGCAATCATGATTATAAACCTTTTGGGCATTCCAGTCAGGAATCCCCTGACTTTTACAAGCCGATCGCCTGTCTAATTATCAAGATAATTATGATTGGAAATTGAAATTTCATTTTTTGTTTTCCTAACAGTTTTTATAACACTACCTGGTTACCTGGTTGCCGCCGTCAGTTGCTGGCGATTGGCAGCCACATCTGCACATCTTCTTGTTGTCTTTCTCCATTTGTTTCTATCCTGTGTTAATCTTTTGGCATCTGAATATGTGAGACCTGTCCATTCTTTGATGTTATCGAACCACTGCTTTCTCTGTCTGCCTCTTCTTCTTTTTCCTTCTACTTGGCTTGCTATTATTTGTGCTGCTAAGGGGCTTCCACTGCCACGCAAAATGTGTCCAAAGTAACCCATCTTGAGGCGGGCCACTTTTCCAAGGAGATCCCTTTCTGTGTTTAGTTCTTGTAGAACACTGAGGTTAGTTCTTTTGTCCTTCCAGCTGATCTTTAGCATTTTCCTCCAGAACCACATTTCTCCTGCCATGATGCAATTTTCATCGGCTTTGAGCAGTGTCCAGCTTTCAGCACCATAAAGCAAAGCACTCCAAACCAGGGTTTTGACCAGTTTTATTTTCAGACCTGTTGAGATGTTCCTGTCATTCCAAAGTACATGCAGGTCAACCATTCTCTTCTTTGCTATTGCTATTCTTATCTTTATGTCACTGGTACAGCTGGCATCGCTGTTCTTTGTAGATCCAAGATATTTGAAGCTTTCCACATCTTTGACTGTTTCCCCGTCGATCTGGATGTTACAATCGGTATCTGAGGTTTTACCAGCAACTAGGAGTTTAGTCTTTTTAACATTTAAATGCAAGTTGAGTTTCTTGCCGGCATCGTTTACTGCATGTGTGAGACTTTCAATTCCATCTTTGGCAGATTCGATTAGTGCTGTGTCGTCAGCATATCTGAGATTTGAGATGTTTTTTCCACCAAATTTAATGCCATAGTGCGCAACATCTGCTTCCCTCATCCCACTTTCTGTGTATGTGACGAAGAGGTATGGTGATAAGATACAGCCCTGTCTTGCACCTTTTCCTATCTCAAACTCTTCAGTATGCTCACCATACCAACGGATGCTAGCTCTTTGGTTTACATAGAGAGATTGGATTAATGTGACGAGGTGTTTTGGGAAGCCCATATCTAAGAAGATGGAGAAAAGTTTGTTGTGGCTCACAGAATCAAACGCCTTTGAGTAGTCGATGAACATAATAAAAGCTTGTTGATCCATGGCAATCACCTTCTCAAGTAAAACTTGCAAACATACAAGCATGTCTCTTGTCCCTCTGCCTTTTCTGTAGGCAGCCTGGTCTTCAGGTTGCTCTTGCTCTAACTTTTGTTTCATTCTGTTAAAAATTATCACGAGTAAGATTTTGCTGGTGTGACTAATAAGGGCAATAGTCCTGTAGTTTGAGCACAGTTTTTGATCCCCAGATTTAAACAGAACAACAAATTCCTGTATCTTCCATTCATCTGGCCAATGGCAAGAAGTCAAAATGCTCGCACATAATTTGTGGAGAAATTTGATACCATATGGTCCTGTAGCTTTCACCAGTTCGGCTGGTATTCCATCGATTCCTGGTGACTTCCCTGCTCTGAGCTTCTTTACCGCATGTTCAACTTCTGAAAGAAGTGGCACTGGTTCTTGTTCCATTATAGGGACCTGCTCTTCTGTTTGTGGACACTCATCAATTGGTCTTTTGAAAAGCTCAGTTCCATATTCTTTCCAGCGGTCCATTATGTTTGTCCTCTGATCTAAAATGATGCCGTTCTTGTCTTTAATACATGATTGTTGTGCTTCTCTGGGGTTGGTCTTGACCAACTTGATAGCTGAGTACATTTCTTTGGCTTTACCCGCTATGTTGAAGTCGTTCACTCTCTACATCTTATAACTTCTTATAACTTCCCTACATCTTATAACACTACAGACAGTCTATTGGGGAAAAAGAAGTATGATAAAACCGGTCACTCAAAGATTTTTTCCTTTTTTTTAAGAACTCTTGAAGCGCAATTTTTTAAGGGCTTCAATATTATATCACAGCCAGTGACATGTAGGGCCATGCATCTCAGATTTAACATTGCTAAACGATGCCTTTAATACTTTGTGCCATATACCTTGATGGACAGACTTTTACCTCCTTTTTCTTTTCAGTTTTCGGTTAAACGTTTGGAAATATCGTAGATAGTTTTGGTTTTAACGGTCATTAACGGTTGGGTTTTATGTTTTGACTCAGTCTAACTTTGGACTAAGTAATGGTGCTTTAATGAGCTTTTGTGAGACTGTCAATGTGATACCGAAACCGAAATAACTCAAACTTTCTGTTTAATTTACATCCTTAGAATTTTGTTTGATATTTACACAAGTGTAGTTTTGTATTGATGAGTAGTATTCATTACTGTATATTTGCATTCTATCAATTACATATGTAAATGTTTGTACCAGTATTCTTTCTTGTCCAAATTGAAGGAAATAAATGTGTTTTTATAGTATGAATTTGAGTGAGGTAAAACAATTTAACATGTACATGTAGCAAGATATCAGCTTTTGTTTCTTGAAAAACGTGATCACACCCACAAAATCGCCGAAGTCGCATGTTGTGATTTAAGGGGTACATGACTGTATTTGGTCAGAGTAGTGAATTTTTAGTTGCGTCTATTACCCGAAAGAGTATACTTCTATTAAATTCAAACATTTTAGAACCACCAAAGTTTTATGATCTGCTAATCTCTTCTAAGAAATTTCTTTAGAATTCTACTTTAATTCTCGTTTTGTCACTTTGCACACAAATTATGCAAGTCAGACTCCGCATGAAGAAAACTCTTTGTTTAAAATTGAAACCCCCAATTGACTTTCAACACTTCTAAAGCTGAGATAGCATTAAGCCATTTACTTACTTACTATACTTTTAATAGTACACGATGTTGTAGGTCGAAGCCTGTTCATCAATCCAGGATTCTTGGTTACTGCTATTTGTTGAGGGAGGAGATTGTGTGTTTACATGAGACAACGGACAACACCTAGACCAGCTCATACAAAAGACTTGTATTCTTTGACCAGCTAGTGACTATCAAGTCTATTCTTAAATGAGTTGACTGACCCAGCTGCCACAACGTTTTCTGGGTACACAAACACTAGAGCTGTCCAATGTAACCCCCTCACCGATCGAGGCCTTGAAGGGGTGATAGAGAGGGAGAAAGGGAGATAAACATGATAGAGGAAGGGATCGAGGAAGAGTGATAGTTTTCAAAGCTAAAATTGTTGTTATATCGCCAATTCTGGGTCATTTTGCTTCGTTCTAACTTTCACTTTGGTCTTCATCTAAATTATGAGTGACTGTTGGACATGAAAATATATAAAACAAGTAAAATATGTATTTCTTAATTCTCATTCTCAGAGCCCCAGTAAGAGTTTGTTTACACTATTACGTAAGCTGATGAAGAGTACAGCTGCAATACATTGAATATACCTCGAATACCAAAGCTTCTGGTATGTCATCCAAATAGACCACACAGAAATCATAGGCAAGTCCCTCAAGGCATCCTTCCATGTGTCTTTGGTAAACTGGGGGGCATTCTTGAGTCCGAATGGGATACGTTTCCATTGATACAAGCCCCAAGGAGTGACGAAGGCAGTAAGTTCTTGACTGTCTTGGTGCATATACCCCTGGTGGTAAGCCTTTCCTTAGTCAAGTGTTAATTGTAAACCAACAGCTGCCTCCAAGTCCATCTACTACATCTTGTATCCTGGGTATCGGCTGTCGATCATCAATGGTTTTCCTGTTTAGTTCTCTGTAATCAATGCATAGCCTCAGACTGCCATCCTTCTTTCATACACATACGATGGGTGATGAATATGGGGAAGTGGATTTGGTTACCCAGCCTCTAGCTACCAATCAGATCAGCCACATACTCCTTTACCTCAGCATACAGCATATACAGCATACAGTCGGACATGTATGTCCGACTAACAGGGGTGTCGTTGTTCAAACGAGTCTTCATCTGCAAATCTTCTATGCACCCGACATCTGTATCATCTCTGGCAAATGCATCACTTTCTTCTAGCATCCTCCTGACTATGGCTTGTTGATGCTTCGTTAGCTCAGAGAGGTCTATGGTTGAGGTGATGTCATCTCCGTCATTATTCTCACTAGAGGTAACTCTCTCATTCTCCTTGTGTACCGACAATTCGTCTTGGTCTTGTTGATTTTCTTGCACTATATCGGCACTATATTGACTGGAAATGATGTAGTGCACCCAGTACCTTGCAACCAAGAATGACGATGTCGTGTCCAGTGTTATTGGCAACGGGGATAGTTACCCTACTGGATGTTCCTCTTCGGAGCTTCACAAGACTTGGGTCAATCTCGAGTCCTTCAATTTGGTGAGTATACTCTCGGGTTCGAAGAGGGCATCTGTCTTACATGAAAGGGGTCCTGTGTGTACCGTGTAAACCACTCCTATGGTCTTCTTGCTGGGGATCGTGATGGTTGCCCGCCCACTTCGAACTACACAGATCTTGTCTACTTCTTCTTGGCGAAGGAGGTGTTTCAGGTCAGAAAAAACATGCGTCTGAACCCCCGAAGAATTTACCATGGCCGGCCTCAGTTTTTCATCTCCTATCTCTCCTGGACTTGCTTTCACCACTTCTGTGATTACATTGGTTCCTATTATCGGCATATCCAAGGAATCTGGTGTCACAAGAGTAGGGACCTCTATGGTTTCATCCCCAGTGAGGCTGAAGTGGATACAAACTCATCCAAGGTATGGGATGTTGATGCCGTTGGCCGTATTAAGACTTAACTCCCCTTCCAGCAAGTCGCTAATCGGTAACATAGCCAAATCTGGCACATTTCTCTGTCTCCAACATTCTGATATGATAGTCACTTGCGCTCCTGTGTCATACAGGGCTTCAGTCCATGCTCCATTAAGAAGGCATTTTATTATACATTTACCTCCTATAAGTTTTGCAATCTTTTTGGCTTTGGTACTTGGGGTGCTCAGTTGTAGGGAACTTATCTTTGCTGCTGTTGTCTGGGGCTGTGGGTGTTGCCGGGGAAACCTTCGCCCCTCTCGGATGCCCCTCCGGCGTTTCCCGCTTGTGCTGGTCGGTTATTGCACCCAAGTGCGAAGTGTTCACTACTTCCACACCGGAAGCAGTGGTTGCAATTTTCAACATTTCCTTGGAGGCGGCATTCTCGACAACCCCAGTCTGGTCAACGAGCCCTCCTATACCTCTGCTCAACTGTTGGTGGCGTGAGGGTAGCTACCTTTTCATGTGGTGCGGGAGCAACTGCTGCAAGTTCTGATCTGACGATCGTCCTAATGCTTTCATGAATTATCTTCATGTCCAATTTGCCTTTGTAGTGCTGACCTCGTTTATCTTGGTTCTCTTTGCTGTGCCTTGCTTCAGGTTCCTTTCACTTTTGTTATATGCAGCAATGTTTATACGCTCTAGTAGAACCTCGTCACGTGTCTTGACGTTTTGGAGCAGGGGCTTGAGGTCACTCTTAATGTTTTCGCTTGCCACACCTGTCAACAAGGAATGCAGGAACATTCCCTGCACTAGCGTAGCATCATATCTGAAAGTGGCATCGGCTTCCTTTGACGCAAACAAGATCTTCTGGCGCAAGGCCAGCATTCGTAGAAGGAACTCCTGAGGGCTTTCTCTAGGACTCTGTACTGCCCCCGTCAAATCATGATATAGCTCCGTTGCCTCCTTCTCTTGATAGTGACTTTGCAGCAACCGGCGGAGTACCGGCAAGTCCAGTTCAGGCTTACATTCTAGATATGATCTGAGGGTGAGGCCTGGAACCATGGCGTTGATGATCGCATCTACCACCTTCCTCCTCAGTGTACCCTCGTGCCACTCCCCTGTCGATCTGGTGGACCAGGCTAAAAAAGGACAGCTTGTCCTTTTGGCCGACCTCACCAATCTGGCCTTTGATGCGGAACTCCTTACGAAGAAGGGAATCGAATCGAGGTGCTTCCTTCTCCGTGGGGATTGGGCCTGCTTTGTCTGTAGTCCAGGCTTGTGTGACCGCAGCTGGTTCTTCTTTGGCTTCTACTGAACTTGTGCCAGCAGCTGCCTCTCTCTTTTCAGCTGAAAACTCCACTAACCTAGCCTGCACCTTCTGGAACAGTTCCAATCCACCATCGTCCATCCCCTCAACTTCCTCTCCGGACAGGAACGACATGAGGAACATCTTAGACCCCAAACACCTTTCTGCTCTGCCTTCTTCACTTTCTCCTTGTCGATCCCACACTAGGTCACGAGGTCAATTACCTGGCTCTCCCCTAGGTGTGGGAGGCTCCCGTAAACTTCTCCGCTCACTTTGGCCAACTCCATTGTCATATCAGGGATGGTTCTCACTGGCACTCTTAATTCTGGTCTCCTATCTTTTCCTCACTGCACTGCTCTTTCAGTTTCCCAGTCTGTTCGTGTTTATAGGACCGCACTCGTGTCTCTTCGATGATGGCCGTCCTGGCAAGGTCGCCAAATTTGTAGCGCCCACCCCGAGGAGGGGGCATACCTGTTTAAAGGAAGACAAAATAAGAATAGATGGTGACTGGGATGCATGGCAAATCAAAGTCATTTATTACTTAATCTTCTATAATAACAGTCTTTTCTTACAATCCATTTATATACGATCAAATGGCATAACAATATTCTTCAAGTACTAAACGCAAATAAATCTACTTGTTCGCATACATTGATTCATTAGCTCTCGATCTGTGTTCTCTTTCTATATTACTAGGAACATCATCTGGGAAAGTTTCATTACTATACTATCTCTACAAGAAACTATCCTAGTACTTCCATGCTTTCATTTAAAAGCGCAACTCTTCATCGATCTCCGTAATCATAACTTGGCTACTAATAAATAACTAAACCCATTATCAAATGTCTATAACATTGAGGTATCAGTCAATCTACTATAGCTTCTAATCATGTAACTCTTCACTTATAGCGTCTTCATTAAGAAATCATATAGACATAATACAATAATGTTAGCTATATCATCCCCTATACTATTGCCTAATAAGCTTCCTACTCTTTACGCTCCAAGACCGATGATCCATTGTGCACATGGACCCTTAGAATGTAATTCTACTCTCAGCCTTCACTAATCCCTTATAATTCTCAAGTTACTTCTTGTCTCAGGTATTAATTCACATTAATACTGAATAAACTCATAACTCTTCCTTAACTAGCTCATGTATTTTCCAATAGTCATCTGCATCACTTTGATCTAATGCCTTTTCAGCGAGATTACTGACTTTACTGAGCTTGAAAAGATACATCTTCAACAACTTATATCCTAAACTCCTTACAATATTCACAGAACTGGCAAATAGTCTTAGTCTGCAGTCTGCACTAATTATATAGCTCTATCAAACTTACAACCAATATTACGATTTCCTCTTACTGTATAATCTCATCTTCACATACAGTTCATATTCTAATTCTAATCATCAAACAATAGTTTACTGAATACATGTATATTCATTTCATGGCAATACATAACAAGTAATGTGGGATTGAAAGAGAAAGGGTTAATTATACAGAGGGAGAGATCGAGAGAGAAGGGAGAGGGAGAGAGATGGAGAGAGAGAGAGAGAGGGACAAGGGGGATAGAGAGAGAGAGTAATTCCCAATAACATTTAACCTGCATTATCATTCCTAACAATCTAATACACTGTGATTATATGCAAGTCACCAACTACAATATTTCATCAACCAATCCAACTCGATCTATAGCTAACTACTAGAAAGTGTGACCATGTGTTCTCATCAAGTGCATCTCCCAACATAATTCCTTTGTCTTCTCATTTTGCTGAATCTACCAAACTTTCATTCCCATGCACCTATAAACTACCATTTCCAGCATGGGTCAAAAAGCAAACGCATTCTATATCTAACACTTCTCTACATAGCATTTGGGTATAGCATAATACTCTATCTACACTGTGTGCGTTAATGCATTGCAGTGGATGGTCAAGTTTGGGGGAGAGGGGATTAAGAACTTTGATAAGAAGCTGTATTTACACTGCTTGCACTGCCACATCCTAACACACACTAATGTTGTACACAATGGTGCGTCCACACTCACTCATACCATGATACTGGAAGTTAGAGTTAATCTGGACTTGAACAACTCACTTCGCTATTCAAACTGTATTTAACTAAACTAGAATATGTGACAATGTGCTTTGGCATAATGCATAGTAAATGGCACATGTCGTTGGCTAAGAATATATATACACATGAATATCGAGCAAAAGACAAATATACTGACAAGTGACAGTAATGTAGTATATTCTCTTCTCAAAACTTACTTAAAATGTTGTCTAAGTCAAACAACATAATCATCAATCTCACCTATCATTTTCTACAACAGTGACTACTATGTTCATCAATACATTATCTCTTCCACATGGCATTTCTTATATTTCCACACATAGTCCACATGTCATATAATCCAACAAGTCCGAACATATGGCTGGATACACGTGCACCGGGTAGGGGGGGCCTAAAATGTGAAAATCGCGCCGACCAATATCTCGCTCAGTGGGGGCGGGGGGGGGGGGGGAGGGGGGGAGGTAGTGATCATAATTTTTTTTCTCGTATATTTGACCTCGAAAATGTGAAAATCGTGCCCCGACCAATATCTCGCCTCAGTGTGGGGGGGGGGGGGGGGGGGGGGGGGGGGTAGTGATCATAATTTTTTTTCCCCTCGTATTTGACCTCGAAAATGGAACATCGTGCCGACCAATATCTCGCTCAGTGGGGGGGGGGGGGGGGGGGGGGGGGTAGTGGAGCATCACTTTTTTTGGGTATATGACCCCGAAAATGTGAAAATCGACCTACCGATATCTCGCTCAATGGGGGGGGGGGGGGGGGGGGGGGTAGTATGCATAATTTTTTTTTGGTATTTGACCCCGATTTTTTTTTATAATTTAAATTAAACAAAAAAGCCAGGGGGGGCGGGCCCGTCGGGCCCCCCCCCCCCCCCCCCCGTGGATCCGCGCCTGGGGGTGGGTATTCTGTGGGGCTCCACACATTTTTTTTCATCGATAAACAGTGGCAAATCTGAATTATCGGGCAATTGGCGCGCCATATACTTTGCTACTAGAGTTACTCGGCTGCTTGGCTCAATTGTATATTCCTGCAGCGCAGCCTGACGCTGGTTAGGACTAACAAGTTAGTTCGATCGCGAAATAATTCTACAGCGAAGCCTCTAGCTGTACAATTCTGCCATGAACCTTCTTCGAATAACCAAACATCTTGAAGAATGGATGGAGGGTCGCGAAATATAAAGTGCAGAGATAGACAAAATCAATGCTAATCTGGGTGTGGAAGGTGCGAAACCACCGAAATTGCCGGTATCGCATGACGGAATTCGCGGGTCACCTTCGGCCTTCTCGACGTGCATCTACTATGATCTAGTTTTGTTAGTTTTGCAATAGACTAGGTCTGTCTCTAACAATATGAGTGACTCGGAAAGGAAAAGAAAAAAGAAAGCGAGGGATCTACGGTGGCGGTCAAAGCATAAGCCGAAGAATATTAGTGTGTTCCACGATGATTCGGACGAAATTCGAACCATCGGGAAGGAGAACCATTTGACGGACAAAAAAGTAATCAGCCTGCTGCTCGCAACGTACAGGTAAGTCAACTCGTTATTTCGTACTCGTACTCGTACTGTACACAGTGCTGCAGTAGCAGGACATGGGTGCGCTTACTATCCTGGCTGCTCATTTCAAACGCCACTGTACAAAACTAAACTAATTTCACTCAAATTCGATACTTTAGTGACGATTGATGACACATAAATAGCAGTAAAATACAATTTTTTTCAACTGTCCGATATTAAAAAGAATAATTTAAAAATTAAAATTGTGAGTCCACCGCCAAACTTGCCGATCAGCCGCATCGCATCGGCATGATTGTGTGCATTTGTTAGTTATGAGTGTATTGGCTATTCATGTATTCAAATGCTGCCTATTAACACGTAGTGCAGTGCTAGAGGTCAACTCATAGGCTTTAGCATTTGACTCTATGCTTTGCTGGAGTGATTGCCATCAGAAACCTAGCCTCTTGTCGATGGCCCTCTCGCTGTAACAGTCCTTAAATTCTGGCGAGCGAAGCGATCCAGAGAACCGAAGCGCTTGCGCTGAGGGCCTCTTAGTCTTACATGTATGGTTACATTATTCATGGAGTCTGTCCATGCATAATATCCACACACACACACAATCGCTGCGGTGGTTACTATTCATGTAGTCTGTACATGCATAATTCAGTAGGAAATCGGTCTCATGAATATATAAATAATTCAGATCACTTGTTAAGAGGCCCTCAGCGCAAGCGCTTCGGTTCTAGCTGGCTCGCTTTGCTCGCCAAAATTTATGGACTCCAACAGCGCGAGGGCCATCGACTGATCGACAAAGAGTTTTTAAGCTACATGTTTATTGGCAGAGGCGGCGGAGCGACTTCCAAAGTGGGGGGGGGGCACCAACAAAAAAGGGCACTTTCTGGAGAAAAAAAGGGCACCTTTAAAGGGAAATCTCAAGGGAAAATATACAATTTTTTAGACATTGGTATATACACCTATATTGTGATTACATTATCGGGGATGATTTCAATATTTGTTTTTATTTATACATCATATAAGATTTTGCGTATCATCTTTGCAGTTGAGTTGTGATGGTCTACAAATTCATTTGCGAGTGAGCAAAGCGAGCGAGAATTTTTTTTTAAAGATTTAGAGGTCGCAGTGCAAAAATATACATCTTATAAAGAGGAATGACCCAATCCTGATGGGGTTATATAAGCACATTCTCATAACGGAAGACTGAAAAGATCTTTGATAGGTTACATAATTATAACATATATAACTATGAGCGAGCGTAGCGAGCGAGCCTTGGGGGAAATTGCTTTTAGGTCGCTTGAAATTAGGGGCACGTTGATGATGAGAGGAAAAGGGGACACTTATCGAAAGGGTTAAGACAGTTATTAGAAAAGAAAAGGAGCACGTGTCAGAGTACAAAGGCTAATTATCAGAGGTGAAAATGGGGCACTTCTTACACCTAAAAAAAGAGGCATGCACCAGGGATGAAAAGGAAATGGGCATTTGTCGATGGAAAAGAGGCGCCCATTAGATTTTGATAGGGGGCATTTATAAGAAGTGAAAAGGGGCATTTATGAAAAAGGGATAGGGTCTTTATTAGACAAGAAATTGGGCACATATCATTGTTAAAAGGGTAATGAGAAGGGGAAGTGGCTCTTATTAAAAGGAAAAAGAGGCACATATTAGAGCATTTATTGGAAGGAAAAGGGGGACGTGTCAAAATAAAAGGCATTTATAAGAGATGAAAAGAGCACTTATTAGGAGGGGAAGGGGTACTTGTCAAAGTAAAACGAGTATCTCTCAGAATTGAATAGGGTCATTTACAAGGGATGAAAAGGGGCACTTATGAGAATGAAAAGGAACTATTTTCATAGATGAAAAGGAAAAGGGGCATTTATGAGAAGGGAGAAGGGCTCTTCTTTAAATGGGGGCACTTATCATAAGCAAAATGGGCACTTATTAAAAGGGAAATGGGGCACATGTGAAAAT
>JAVYIG010017102.1:0-27840 GCA_035222895.1 Strongylocentrotus droebachiensis
CCCACAAAGATAGCGCGACCCCCGAAAAAAACACCCGTCGTAAAAGATTGAAAGGCATGGACTTTGTCTGTTTTGATTGGCGCGCGCGACACGGACATAGTCCAGACAAAGTCCAGGCAATGGACTAGTCTGTCCTTGTCTTTAAGGACATTAAATTGCTACTGTTTAAAAAAAATATATGTATATAGTCAATCCAAAGTTTAGACCTCACAAATCTTTAAAATGTTGGTCGCTCGCGCAAATAAATATTCAGACCATAACACCCAACTGCAAAGTATGATGCTTAAGCAGCTTCTTGGACCATGTAAAGAGAGAAACAAACATTGAAATCATCCCCCGTTAATGTTATTACAATGTAGGGGGTAATATGGTATACACCAATGTCTAAAATAATATATTTTCGCTTTGAGATTTACCTTTGCAGGTACCCCTGTTTTCCAGAAAGGGGCCCTCTTTCGCTGGTGCCCCCCCCCCCACTTTGAAAGACGCCCCGCCGCCCCTGCATGGATGGTTAAGAGCAATATATAGACTGAGTGATTAGAGACGAGAGGCAGTGAGATCGACAGTGTGCGTACATTTTATGTTTTTATTTAAAATTACAATATCTATTCCAAGTCTCATACGAGTTAGCTTGCAGTATAATTGTCCTGAAAGAGATTTCAGAAGGTTTGCTAAGCAAGGTCCGTAGACGTAGAAGTTAAACTCGATGTAGATCCAAATTATTAACATTCCAGGTGATCAAGACAGAAGTTGATTTTAAATTAAAATGAACAAGATGATATCTAAATGACGATGTTCAAATATTGATATTCGAAGGTTCAATATCCAAATGCTGATAGCTTCAAATGCTGTGTAGCTGTCCAGTTTAACATCCAATGGTGATGAACGAGAAAACATTTACCTGCTATTTAAGATAATAGAAATGTTAGCTTTAATTCTAAATTATCCAGAGTCTGAAAGACTTGATACATGCCTCATGATGGTCTGTGTGATTTCTGATTTGATTTTGTTATTAAACCTAGGTAATTTAAACACTAAAAAAATAAATTGTTTCGCCTCCTGCGAAAGAGATGAAAGCAATCTAAACCTCATTTTTTAAACTTTGATTTTTTGAACAATTTATAATCATGCTCGACTTCTATATATCTTTATTTTTGTTATATGCCTCTTGGTGATTTACTCCTTTTTATTTTTTTGGCGTTGGCGCGATTAAATCACCCCGATTTTTAAAAAATCAGTGATTTAAATCACTTCCATCGACTTGTGTGCTCATGTTTGAAATATATTCAAAAGTTAGATGTTTTTTCCTACTTTTGTGCAATTTTGTGCCAATTTAAATTGGCAAGGCATTGATCTTCATTTGCCGCTGTCAACCCCGGTGTTATAAATTGGCACCTTGTAGGAAATGATTCCTTGAAGGATTTCAGCACCTCGGGAGGGCTTGGTTACGGAGCAAGTGGGGAGGGGTACAGGGTAATCTTTTCTGCGAGGAAAGACCTTGCAAATCTTTTGGCAACAAGATATTGAGCGTGTAGAAAGTATACGCTCAAATATTAGGCATATGTTACGAGGCAATGAAGCCAACGTCCATTGAATATATTTTTATTAGGTTTGAATTTTAACGTCCCAAAAGGAGGTTCTTTTTTTTTCCCCCTCACTTCGGGACATAATAAAATTCATTATTACACAAACATAAACAGAAAAATACAATTTTACAATCTCGCAGAAATGAAAGAAGAAAAAAGAAGAACACAAATTTTAAAATGTCGTAACAGTTAAATTGTATATTAATCTTCTAAAGCATTAACATTTAACGTATGCCATTTAGTAAAGATTTTACTCGTTGTTTTATTTTTCAAAGCCACTTGCTTTTCAAGAGAAAAATTAAAATGAATTAAAAGTTTGAAACATCTAAACGATGGTCTATGATTCCTGTATCTGCTATCATGTATCATTTTTTTTCAGATTAAACAAAGATTAAAAAACAAATTCGGGTTATTTCTTTTATATCCAAATAATAACAGAGTCAACATTCAAACTTATATAAGTACTAATACAATTTCTATACCAGGCTTGAAACCCCGACTCTGGCGGCCTTACATATTCACACCTTCAAAAAATATGCTCCATTGTTTCAGGGAACTTTTCACAAAAAGTACAAAGTTCTGAGTCAACCGAATTTATTTCATGTAATCTATAATTAGTTAGAAGACAGTTTGAGTTATTTTGTACTGAAAAACTCTAGTTTTAACTTCAATAGTTGATATGTAAAAGGTAAAATAAATGTATTTTTCCAATCACTACCTGTAATATCTATTTCTCTCGTAAATTCTTTTGAGAAGTAGGTGGTATAAAAATCCTTTTAATTAGAATACGGTGAAATTCTTGGATGTCATGTTTTCTAGCGGTAACTCTGAGTCATTTTCAATAAGTGTAAAGGCCTTGGATACACAATTCTTCCTATCAAAACCTTTTCTAAGTCTCTGTTTCCAAGCTATAGGTATGGCATGAACAATACTCCTGCATAGTATTGACAAACTCGGGGGAACTTCTCTTTCAACCCATATATCAATGGGAATTATTGACCCACCATTATTGTATAAATCACTAAGTTTGTATTTCCAACATGCATGTATCTATCAAAACAGGATGCAACACAAATATTGTTATTATTCTAAGTTATTTAATTAGTAACTTCAACATTGTCTGGATTAATAAAACTGAAATAAGTTTTCAGCATCCCTTTATAAAACGGTGGTATGGTCTTCCACCTTTCACGTATGAACTTGTTTTGATTGTACATTACAATAAGGCACTGTTTTTTTAAACTATGACCAAATAGCTAAATGACCCTTAGAGAGCCTGAAAATTTTCAAAGATAAAGAATTAGAAATCAATTACAACTTTTTCTTGTAGCATGGACCTAGATTGACCTCCCATAGCTTAATGAAAAATTGTCAACGTTGCTTTATGTGCATGAGGTATCCCTGAACAGCCAATTGTTTACGGAATTTTGTAACAAAATTGACATACCTTTTTGATTGGAGCCGAAAAAAATATATATCCATTTCTATTGATGATTAATAAGCATGGGTGGATCTTAAAGAAAGTTAACAGTAATCTGAATTAACTCCTGTATTTTGATGGAACAGTGCAATTGAAAATGGTGTTTCGGACGTTACATTTTCCGTAAACAATGTAGACCCTCATTTAACCTACTAGAACAATAAATTAATGAGATTGTTTATTGTTTGAATAAGCTTATTAGTTACTCCAAGTCATTAAATTAAAAGAAAATATAAATTAATTGTAGTAGCGCTTATATTAGAAATATACTCAAAATTTGAAAAAGTTGTCTCATTTTCCGTAAACAATTTTGTAACGTCCGAAACAACTTTCAATTTGAAGTAGCAGAAAATATATGAACTGCAGGACCTATATTTCGTAACATTTTTTAAACATTTTATGGTGGCTACCCACCAAAAAAAAGAAATTTGCAATACATCATTACATTACTATTTTATAGTTAAAACCAATTTTCCGTTAACAGTTGTAACGTCCGAAACAAATGTAACGTCCGAAACAAAAAATACCAAATAAATGATGATAATCCATATTTGAGGGTTTCTGGAGTGAATAAATCATTATGAATTAAGTTATTATAAGTCCTAACACAATTCAAAACACAAATCAGGTCTTTCAAATCGAATAATTTTGTGTAAGCTCAAGAAGGGTGTTTCGGACGTTACACTTTTTGATTGTTAACACATAGTTTGCAAATATTAACTAATTTTTGATCATATGTGCAAGTTACGCTTTCACAATGCACACTCCTGTTAAAAACACTATTTTGATAATTTCATTTACATCTAAATATGAAAATATGAAGAAATATGATGCAAAAAATCAAATTTTCCGTAAAATATCTAAATTTTCTGCAAAATTGACTTATAAAACATAAAATATTGAAGCCACACGTCGTGATGCAAGGCATGGCTGGCTGCTTTAGTATATCCTTAATTGTAATTTATCAGAAAAAAATCTCAATAAAAATGACTCATAAAAAATATTCAGCCATTTTAACAGCACTTTCTGGTATGCTGTTAGCACGTTTCGGATGTTAAATTAAACTGTTAACAGACATTTTCATACTTTAACTAGTTCAAATAAGGGGGGAGATTGATGTGAGAATAGCGAATTTCAATTTTTTTTCAACCTCTCCTCTTGCTATTTACATTGCTGTGTGTTTGCAAATCATCAGGTTTTCATTTTTACAGAGGTTGTTCCAAATTATGTCATATAACCAAAGATTGTATGGTCAATCTAAACTATTTGGTAGGTTACAAAAGCTCAAAATCACCCACTTAAGCTATACCCAGAGTACATGTACATGACACAGGTATGATACAGGTATATACAGTTGATAAAATCAAGCAAATTAAAATATTTTTCTAAAAATGTATGGGAAATATGGATTTTCATTTGAAAATACCTTTTAAAAAGGGCACTCAGTACACGTAACTATATCTGTGTAGAAAGTACATACATGTATAAAAGAAAAAGACATTACCATTAATACCTTATTTAATGATCCTAAACATATACATGTAGTATCTTCCTCAAATGTATGCATACATACAAAATGTATAAGCTAGTGTGAAATATAAATGGGCTGTCCGTTTGGTTTTTTTTCTGGGTTTTTTCTTCCCCTCTACGAAATTTCAAAGTTGGGGGTGTGGTGCTGCGGCCTTATCGCCGGGAAATACGGTATATGTTTAACCTACACTGTATATTGTTTGTCACCTGTGATATCGGCACAGTAAGAGTTAAGATCTATCAAGTCTAAACCAACCAACCAACCAACCAACCAACCAACCAACCAACCAATCAATCCATCCATTCATCAATCGGTCATCAAGTAAATAAATAAATAAATACTTATTTAAGAGCATTAAAAAATGTTGTCGTTTGAAACAGCCTCCTAATACAAATAGTGGTAATGATGATTGTTACTACAGTAGTATTATAACCTGAAACATACACAATTTTAAAATATATCTAAAATGTCTCATTCTCGAGATGTACATATAATAGGATTCACTTATTTCTTATTACTTACATGGCTGGGGGTACTTTTTTATAGTTTTTTTTTTTTTTTAATTCAATATTTTGCTTACATACATGTATGTGTTAGTGATATTATTGAATGACACACTATATAGTTGAAGGCAAACAACATGACAAGCTGATTAAACATCTATATTGTAGAGTTTGTAGAAATTGATGATCTCATTGAAATGTTAACATTGTGTAACATTCGAAACAAATATAGCATACATTTCACACTGTTGTTCATAACATGCAATAAAAAGTATGTTTCTAAGTGAATTTTCGGAGGAGTTTTGATGACTACAATTGCTATTAGCTTCATATTTCACTCTGTTAGATCACATAAGCATTTTTAACTACCGGTACACATTCTTGAAATGAATATTATACCTTACATAAATTGAGTGGTCGATGAAGACAAACTTGGTATACATATATGTGCTAAACTAATTAAAACTGCAATTTTTTTCCATAAATGTTACAGAAGTATTTTTCTGCAAACAATTAATGTAACTGAGGTCAATAATACCTAAAGAAAAGCAATTAACTTGAATAAAGTTATGATGTTAACAGTGTGTAACGTCCGAAACATCAGTGGTGTGACATATACAAATTATTAGGCAATGCACTGGTTCCCAATTTGTTTGCATGTATTTACCTTATATCATCAGTTGTTATAATAAAATAAGTTTGACCTAAGAAAAAAGCATTTTACCTATTGAAATTAAAACTTGTTATTTTCAAAACCCAAATTTAGAGTTTTTTTTCACTTTCAAGGGATACCAAATCTGTATTTTTCAAGATAGAAACTCAAAAATTTGCATGAATAATCTATGAAACATATTCTTAAAGACCCAACATATTTAAAGGTGTAGTTAATAGCAAATGAGTTTTATATCACAGTTATTAAATTTGCTATAGTTCACAATAAAATTGTAAGAACTCATAGTATTCATATCTGGTGAATAAATAAGGAGATAGATTAAGCTCCAAAATTTGCATTTCTCATAAATATGAATAGTCCTGATTCTAAAAATACACGTTTAAAGTAAGTAAACATAATTTCATTTTTGACCCTTTTGTGGACACATTTGGTATATGTTAAAAAAACAGTGCCATAACAAAAACTGGGTCACCACCATTTGGTGCAATGCACATATCAAATATATTCTTTATTCACATTACAAGTTGTGTTATACATATTTATTCATTTCAACTTTTGAGCTGCAAAAATTGGTTTATGGTCGACTATCTTGAGAACCCCTTTTTTAAATCCCCTATGGTAGTGTTTTTTAAATAATACCTTATTTACCTCCACTCCATAAAGAAGTCGAATATGATCTTTTCCACACATTGAATGACGTTTCCTGGTAAATCTAGTACTGAAGCTATATAAATGGACATTGATCAGGCAAATGTTTTTATTAAAAATATTTTAACTTAAATTTCTGCATTGCCACATATTACAAATTGTTTTTATTTGTCTGATTCTGTTTTCAAAGTTAAGTTTCTCAGCTAAATCTTTATTATATGGAAACAGACTCATAAGGCTTCATTGGCTTTGTTGGCCACTTAGAACCAAGTGGTGTCTTATTACTAAACCTATTGGAACCTAGCCACAAAACTTGTGTCTTTTTTACATTAAGTTTCAAACCCGACATCTTATCAAAATTATGCAATAATAAACTTGTTATCAGCTTCTATACCGTCTGAGAAACATTTTGTTTCGTATGCATATTGAATAATCTTTAACTCGGCATTATTAACAGATATACATTTTACACTATCGTTATCTCAAATAGACCAGGCTAATGTTTTGACTGCTAAAATAAATAAACCCCTCTCTAAATCAGAAAATATACAGTCTAGTGAATTAAATGCCTTTTCAATATCCACAAAAAGCAAAATACCCGATATATGTTTGGTTTAATCTATAATATCTAAAATTGTTCTCACAGGTTCCCTTATATACCTTCCTTTAACAAAACCAGCTCGGTCGGGATGAATTAGTTTTGGAATATTCTTCTCTAGCCTCAAGAATAAAGCTAATTAAATAATTATCATTGATGTTATTATCATTATTATTATCAAAATTATCAATATTAATTGACCTACCTAAGACATATGTCAGTCCTTGAGCTAGCCCTGTCACGAGTCCCACCAGACCTGTACTTGTCTGTAGGTCTCTGGTGATATCATCAACAAAAACACCATAAGATTTCAGGACACCTACTTCAAGGAAGATGGTTAAGGATAGTCCAACAAGTATGAGCCACCTCCTTAAAGTATCCGACTCGTTCGCCATCAGGGTCATGTTATGCACGTCTTTCAATAAAGAAAAATATCATGGAATATACACCGAGATTAATCTATACATACAAAGTTGAATCGAAATCGCTGATCGCGTGTGACCTTTGATAAATGAATTGTAAACCATCGGAATACAATCATGTTGAGAACGTGTATATTTGTATGAAGTTGTTGTATGTTAAACTCGTGCTAACCTCGCTTATCTGTTGTGTATGTTTTTGTTAGACATATGGGGCCCCATAGAGATACGTTGTATTAGAATTGCTTTTTTAAATATCTCTATTGTTGGCGGGAGCGATCTCGAACGGATTCTCGACAAATTAAGCTATGAAATATAGCTACGCTTACTACCTGCAAAATGTATTGCACCCTCTCCCTTCGAAACAAACATAATATTTGCTTCCATATATTACAAAAAGACTGTGCATTAATTTTCAGTATTAATATCAATATTAATATGTCCATTTGGTTCGAATGCAATAAAAGAGTTCGTAATTGCATACTGCACATGTGCCAAAATTCGGAAACGAACTTTTCCAAAGGTCAATTGAACATAAAGAGAGCTGAGAGAGGAACTGTGATTTGTTTGTGTGCTGGCCTTTCCGTTGTGAATAATCACATCAGTCACCGAAAATCATTTCTGAACGTCTGAATCGGTTCTTTGTAGTAAACTTTACTTGGTATCTGATGATCGGTAAAGTATTATCGGCATTATCGTGATCCAAGTCACCAGGGACTCGCATCCACGGACACTTTTTACCGTCCCTGAACAAACATTTTCTACCTTCCAAAATAGTATCCACCAAAGCCCGCCTTTATTTGGATTATTGCTTCATTTAGGCAAACAAATTTATCTAGTAGGCCTATTAAAGTCCTTCACTAAATAAAACAAACTATAATTCACATTTATTAAGTCAAGCATTTATTAGGCTGAATGAATGAATATCATATTGATTAATTTCCTCATGCCTTTACCGGTTATTGAAGACGAAAAATTACTCTCATTACATTTTCAAAAATGATATTATTGCTTTATTTAGTCAAGCCAATTTATCTAATAGGCCTATATAAAAGAAAAACACTATAAAACTGTCTATTTATTCTTCGTGGTGCGATATATATTCTTCGTGGTGCGTGATAAGACCATCAAATTTCCAATCAGAGGGGACTTACACCACGAGGAATATACTCCTCGTGATCCGAGTCCCCCTCTGATAAATTTGACGATTTTAACACGTAAGGGGGACTCGGATCACAAGGAATATACATAGACAATTTTATAGTGTTATGAGTCATATTATTTGATCATATTGAAGTTATCTAGACGTGTTAAATATTCCTCGTGGTGCTAATCCCCCTTGCGTGGAAAGAGAACATTTCCCATAGGAGGGGACTTACACCACGAGGAATATACTCCTCGTGATCCGAGTCCCCCTCTATGAGAAATGTAATGTTTTGACCGTCCACAAACATAAATCATCTATCGAAGGAGCCTCCCCAATCATTTTCAACAACTCTTGTAGGAAGCACGGCGAACAGTCGGTAAAACATCCCGGTAAAACATAAACTAAACAGTGAAGGAGGAACGCACGCACACATTTTGGCGTAGCCCTACATGTATGTACATTACGCAGAGCGTGCGAGTGAACGGGCGAGTAAGCTTTGGAGATATGTTCATTTGACCTATGACACGTTGACGTCATACGACTCCCAGGGCTAATTACGAACTCGCTTATCAAGCGCGCAATTTCTTTTTATATAGGTTCTATATTTGCTAATTATACTGCATTTGTACACGGCGAACTGCTTCCTTTTGGAGTAGAAACATACGATTGATTTTAGATTGTTGAGAGGCCCAGACAAGGTCACAATAAGAGTTATGTGGCAAGATTATAGTGTTATACACAGTAAACAATGTATTTAGGGTAACATATGGTTTTTAGGTTACATAGAATTCCAATTCACGTGATGCAGAAGTGACTACATTACCAAAGTGTGCGTTAGAATTTAAGCACTGATCGATCGTAATACTCGACGAAGAATGTCATACGTTCTATGTTTTCTATTGTAATTTCATAAATAATGTATATGAAATTGTAAAATATTCTTCAATGCACTGTAGCTCCTAAGATGTATGTGATTGGTTCTACTCATATTTAAAGATAACTTGTTGCATCTAAACCCTGTGGATACTTTTGACAATTCGATATTCATGGTTTCATTGAGTATATCAGGATTAGCATAGGGGAAGAATATATTTGTATCATCAGAAAATAAAATAAATTCATGTACAGAGGCTTTGAAAATATAATTCAGGTATATCAACAAATAAAAGGGGGCCTAGAATGCTCCCTTAGGGGCTTCACATTGTGTTGGTAATATATCAGAATCTATATTGGGAAAAGTTGTAAAATGTTGTCGATTAGTTTAATAGATAACTGTAAAACCAGTTGAGATCAATTCCTTTGATGCCATAAATGTTTTGTGTATCCAAAATATTTTGTTAGCGTATCAAAGGCCTGACTGAGGTTCATAAATACTCCAAGAACATGGTCTTTATTCGACAAAGAGGTTACAAAATGATCACATAATTCAATATGGGCCATGTCCGTGACGTGAATTTTGCAGACACCATATATATATACATGAAGTGAGTATATATACATGTTGTTAGGTATATGATAAGTATTTATAGAATATGGCATATACAATGCGTTTTCGGGCTTTCCATATACTTGATAGTAAAGAAATTGGTCGGTAATTGTTAAAAAATGATGCATCATCATTTTAGTATACTCGGGTAAGCTTTGCGAGTTTCAAGTTAGAAGGGAAATTCCTGTTGATAATGACAGATTGAATATGTGAGGCGGATGAATAGTTCTATGAGACAAGATCCAAGGCATCACCAAGCATGCAGTCCGTCGACTAGCTAGAAGGGGTGGCGTCAAGAGGATCTCTGGTCTCATCTACGAAGAGACACGCGGTGTACTGAAGGGTTGTTTTACAATCAGGGTACACACTTTGTCTCACTTGGTGAAGGTCTTATTGGAGAATGTCATCCGTGATATTGCCTAAAGTTTGCTTCAACTAATTGATACACGCCCTTCTGAATAGAGCGAGATATTTCTAGCATTTCAATCTTATTCGTAGGGTTGAGGAAAATAGGGCGTTGGAAGATATTTGAAATCAGTAATATTTGTTCTTTGTATCTTAAAAGCTTGTTCTAGGGCTATATTCACAAAACAAAAATTAAATGCATTTGCAAAATCACTAGGACTTGTTGAAGGATCAGTTACCGTTCTTGTATATTATGTGTTCATTCAAGTTTTTCTGGTTAACCATGAATGTCATTGATTACTTTCCAGGTCGAAGAGATGTTACCACTTACACCGTCTATTTTGTTTGAAAATAACTTTTTCTTCGATTCACGTATCACTGAGCTCAACCTTTTTCGATAGGTTTTATAATTATGTACATTTTTAAAGGTAGGATTCCTAATACTGGCTTCATATAAAATATTCCTTTTCTTTATAGATTTCAGTATTGCCTGTGTTACTCTGGGTTTCTTACTATACTTTTACTTGATATTTTATATAATATTAGTCGTTGTGGGGTTGTTTCTAACCAGAAAGTGATGTAATTTCGTCATTAAAGGTTGTAAGCCTCTTCAAATGATTGTATCATGAGCACATCTCCCCATTATTCTGTGCTAAGACACATTTATGCAAGGATTTGCAAAACGAATGCGTTTGAAGTCGAATATTGATAAAAGAATACAACATTTAGGTTTTTTCTGCGTACAACAGAAAACACAAATTATGTTTTATTTTATCAATATTTTTCTTCAAACACATTTTTTTTTCAGGGGGAATGTTTGACATCACATTATGATACAATTTTAGTGAAGTTTCGCGATCAAATTTTTGGCGAATTTGGAGCTCCCAACAGTTTAGAGAGGCTTTAACCTTTAACTCTTTTTTGTTGTTGATATTCTAAGAGGCGATTTCCTTTTAGGGCTGATCATTTGGTTACAATCAGATCGAGAAAAGAATACGGGCAGGCGATCAAAAATATATGAGTAAAGAATTCCAGAAAAAAATATTGGTCACAATAGTAATTGAACAATCAATCAGGATGGAAGATTGCATCGTCATTCACATGGGTTTATTAATAATAGTATCGTGGGTAGTGGCATATAAAGCCCCTGAAGGCATCGACAGTTTAGGTCATTAGAAAGTAGGTCGATGTTAAAATCTCCTAAAACGTGTGTAAATATTTGTCATGACCTAGATTGAAAAGGTTGAATCAAATGTATTTCGACACACATTGGAAAATTTAAGTCTACTTCAAAAATAAAAATAAAATTACAAATTTCCATAAATTATGCTAGCCTCACCATAAATAGATTTGGTCTTGTGAGAGGGGTGGTAAAAAGTGTTATCCGATCGCTTCATCAAAGAGAAGCATCTATCTTCTCGCCCTACTCTCCTCAGACGCATATAATACTGATATATATAGTTTGTCCAGTGATAAGAAATATTACATATATTAAAATGCAAGATAGTGTAGCGACCGAGCGGGGAAATGGAATTATGAAGTTTAAACAGTAGTTTGGAGCACTTTGAAACTTACAAATCCGTACTGCAAAATTAATAAGTAATACTAATACTCAGTTCTTTTATAGCGCATAACACATTTACAGGATAGCATGTCCCTATGCGCTTTTAATAAAAAGGCAAGAATTACAAGAAAAACTCATACAAATTAGAAAATCCACTTAGAAGCAAAAAAGTACATGTAGTGTTGAACGCTGAGTTCATGGGTGTATAATTGTGTTGTTGTACTGCGAGCCGAACGGGGGCTGGACGAGTTAGCCTTCTCCCCCTTTAGAGAGGAAAGCTCGATCTACCCGTACACTCCGAGTCTTGGCGTAGAGCGTTTCTACAGGACTTTTTTAAGAAACGCTGTTTATGTTAAAATGCGCGGGAGCTTATAATGTTGAAACTCTGTATTTAAAACCCGGCCCCCCCCCCACTCAGTGTTATACGCATATGCGTGTTCCAACCGACCCCCCCCCCCTTTTCAGCAAAAGTCCGGTGTGTAAAGTCAATACGGCTCGACCTTTTTCTTTTGTATACGAGCCTTTTTCAGCACCCCCCCCCCCCCCCTTTTCAGCAAAAGTCCGGTGTGTAAAGTCAATACGGGTCGACCTTTTTCTTTTGTTACGAAAAGGACATTTTGGCAACACGCATGCGGTCATTTCGAAACCTGAGTGGGGGGAGGGGGGGGGGGGGCCGGGATTTAAAAGCACCACAAATCTTTTCCACCTTTGTACTGCAAATATATTGATGTCATTTAATCATCATGTTTATGTGGAGGGGGCAGGGTAAAGGTTCCTCTTTTCGTGGAGTAACCCACCTGCCTTCATCCTCCCCATTTCGCCCTTTCGAGCTTCTTATATGGGAGAGGGTTTGTTAGTACAAGAAAACTGCCTGTAATGAATAATATTGTGAGGCAGCGTAGTGATCGAGCCCGGAAATTTTGAGCTTGGAATATTAACATTTGCATTTTATTGCCAAAGAATACTTACTATACATGGAAATACCTTAAAACCGTTTCATCTAATTTTTTATAATTTTCTGTTGTCTTGTGATTGGCCCCATTAAGGGGGTCAAAGTGGAATACAGTAAACAAAAGTCAGATCATTGTATGATGAATTTTTCTTTTGCCTCTTTACAGAACTCTATACTGCAAAAGTATGTCTTTTAAATGAGGAAAAACTATATAGCCACCCCCTGGATAGAGAAAATCGTCTGTCCCTTCGTTTTGGCGCTTCTTGAAAAAGGGTGCATAAATCCATGATTATTCGAGGGAGCTTAGTGACCAAGAGAGAAAATTTCGATTTTGGAATGTTGACATTTTAAAGCAATCATTTGTATGGTTATAGTGGGTTCCCTGATGATGTCATGACGGAGGACAAAACAATATCAAACCTGTGCACTAACCATGAAAACAATGACTTTACAAGCAATGACCTTTGTAAAGGTTTTTATTAGGGACTTTTAGATTTGCGTGGACTGATACGTGTGACGTCCATTCAAGGCAGTGCATTAAAAGGACGTCGATCGTAGCAATCCCCATTGTCTTCGTGCGAATCTAAAAGTCCCTATTGTTAGTCCTTAAATATGGCTGCTTGTGGGAACCCTCTATGCTACAGAATGAATGTCATAGCTTTTATCTGTCAAGGGAAACGTTAAAAAACGAATTGTCCCTTTCGTTTGTAGAGAGATTCTATCTTGTGAAAGGGAGGGGGCAGAAACGACGTGCATGGGCAGTTGACCCCCCCCCCCCCCACCCTCAGACACGCTGGTGATTATAGATAAAGGTGTGTATTTGACAATACAAGTTATCAGACAATGTTGTTGCCAGACAGCCATTAATATTTTAACCTCTCTTATCTATTGTGTAGATCTTATTCATTCATTCATTTATTTATTTTTACAGCGGAGGCCCAAAGTCAGAAAAGAGGGGTTTTCCTGCCACTATATATCACACAAGCTAAGCACACCTTGTTTATTCGAAAGATTCTATTATAATACAAATATTTCAGAGGTGTTTTTTTATTTGTAGAGGCCACCCTTAATACGGAAGAGGCGTCCAAACTAGCGGCCTTTTTCAATGACATTCTTATTTCGCTAATAATATTCGAAAGAAACCTCAAACCACGAGTTTAATATCATATGAAAGATTATTAAATTACTTACATTTTGATACCCATATGAATCAATTAAAACCTCACTATTTCAAGTTTAAAAACCATTATTTTTCAAAAAATGAATATTATCACCAAAAAGATATATAATATTGTCATGTATCGAAATCTGGGGGTGTACTTTTATCTAGGCTTTTCAGGAATTTGTCCAAATGTACAATGAAAATGTTTCGCCCAAAGGAGAGGATTATATCTCTTTTCAGTGAACAGTTGTAGCAAGTCCTCCCTCCATATCTGACTGCTCGCTTTAATCTTACAATGGCAAAACAAAATATTTTAACATATAATGTAAGAAAGGGTTCTAAAGAAACCCTGCCTCTGATCTAGCTGGAATATCCATACCGACAGCCCACAAGACCAACAATGTAGGTCTCTTGAACCCTCATGAATATTGTCAGATTTCCCACAAGACTGACATGTTGGTATTGTAAGCCCTAAATCAGAATTGCTCTTGAAGACCTGGGTCCCGTTTCACAAAGCCTTTTTCAATGACAAATGACAAAAATCAGTGACAAATCTGCTGATAACCAATCAGAAGCAAGGATTTCAGTAGCTTACAACAAAAACTGTCATTTGTCACTGATGACAATTATTCTGTGAAACGCCCCCCCATATCTCTGTGGTTTCTCAACTGTAAACAAGTGTTGTTGTTTTTTGTTTCGTTAATATAGCTGATATATTTCTTCTTCCAAAATGAAAACAAACTATAAGTTGGTTGAAACATTTCTTATTATACGACCATCAGAATAGAATTTTTGCATTGGTTTGTATGTGTTTCATATATATGTATAGATACAAGACAACGCGTGTATACATTCTTATGATAAGCAATATTTTAATTAAAAAAGGAGAAAATGTGATAAAGGCTTTATTGTAAACTATCATGGGTTTAGTATTCAATGAGTCGTGCATCTGTCTGGATGCAGGTACATTGATCTAGGGGGCACAATAGGAGTGCAAATATAGCAAAAATCAATGTTCCATAGCAAATCCCAGTACGTCTATTGAACTTGTAGTCCTAAATTATGGGAACTATATACATGATTGCTCAGTAAACAATTGATTGCGCCCACAGTTTTTGGATGCGCATTTTGTTGTGCAATCTTAGCCTGTCATTCCGAAGACAAACACTGGCACACTGGCTAGACGCCAACCTAGTCGGGAAGTGACCTTGGACCGTACGGACTACTTTTTCTGAAGGAAGATGATTATGAACATTTTTTTTGTTATACCGAACATGCGATCATAACATTGAACATGAAAGCTTAGTGAATTAATGATCCGAATTGGAACATGACTTTCCCATTTTCGTTTCTGATTGTATACGTGTGTGTGTGTTGTTCACCTATGCAGAAAGTGGTGACATTATGTAAATGGCTTAAAGGGCCCATGACATCGAAATACAAGTGTATTCCTGTTGGTGTGCAGTCCTGCATACATCTCATATTTTGATATGTAAACTTCTGAATTTGTTTCATAGATTTTTAAATATTTTTTGAAATATTTGTTTTTCAAACTTGCTAAGCTCCACTCCCGAAACCTCCAGATCTCATTCCCCTTGTGACATCATCTGTCAGTCATCAATGAGCTAACTTGAGAAGGTGGCATGTAACTTTGCCAAAGTTGACCACCTGTTACAATACCACAAACAATAGCAACATATAAGTTGCTATGTCTCACGATGTGACAGATCACTTTTCTCTAACTTCTAACCAATCAGAAGGCCTCGTTTTTTTATCCAGGAAGTGCCGGTGGACATTAATGCGCCAAATGTAGCTCCCAAATTGCAAAAGATCCCTACTCTTTGAGGGGGTAGGGGAAAGCAATTTTACGTCATATTACTCCAGGAAGTGCCTGAAAACGCGTCTAATGTGGTTCTAAAATTGCAAATGCTTCCTAATCTGGGAGACCCACCCAGACCCATCCCCGATTGGTCGCTCCGCTTCTTCGCCGCTAAAGCCTCGCTCTGTCGCTTCATCGCTTTACATATATTTCACCCCATGCCATTTTGTGCCCCCCGGTAAGAAATGCAGTGGATCCGCCACTGATGCCCATACCCCTTGAGCTTCGGGGGCTTTGCCCCCTAGACCCCACTTTGAAAAACGTTCAGTGGGGCCTGCATGTAAGAGTGGGGTGATGCGGATTTTTGGGGTCAGCCCCCCCCCCCCCCCCCTCCCGTAAAAAAAAAAAAAAAAAGTTTTTTGCTCATCACGCCACTGGGGGCACCCAAACCACCTTTCATGATGGGTGAGGCCATTAAAGTTTCCAAATGAATTTAGTATGATACATTTCACTTAATCATTTGATTGTTCTATACAGTACGTAATCTAGGACCAGTAATTCAAACAAATGTACAATATGGCAGCCGTTTTGGAAGTTCCCCTGCATGGGCACCAGGGGCAGAATTCGAAACTGGTCAATGTTCGCTTATAACAAATTCATTAACCTTTGTATCAAAAATCTCTTTACACATTATTGTGTTTTGAGTCCTTTGCTTCAATATGGGAGCCTGTGCCATCTTCTTTTTTAATTACGAGGTAAAAGCGTAGAAATCAGAAGCATCGTATTTTTTTAATAAGCAGGGAAGAAACAGGTAATACCTTTGTGGTGCTCTAGTGAAATCCCTTTAATCTGGCACTCGGTAAGTGCTCTTTGCAGGGTTTTTGTGCCCCCCCCCCTAACAAAAACAAATCAACAATTCAATACGTGGGATGTCGAACGATGGTCTTTCGAGAACAGGCAAAAGAGTAAAACCATCGTACCACGTCCTAAAAATAAAGTTGTTTCAATATTTGCACATACACCTTTTTTCTGGCTTTCTTTATTTTTTGTTCCGTCATAGATGCCGCTGTTCCGCACGGGCAAATTTTATTAAAATGTTATTTCTATTCCTAATTGAAAGCCATACATCAGGAATTTATATGAAACCCACGGACAAAGGAGCGGCAGAAAAACAGCTTGGATGCACACTCCGGATAGAAAGGTAAACACACTAGTTAATATATCATCCAAATCTATGTCAACAAAAGTTTATTGTATTATGGAGGAGGTTTGATTTTTGGTGAAATGTGCGGAATTCATATCAACAAGGTCTTAAAAATCAACATCGATATATTACGCGAAAGACAAATTTTTGATGCGTGATATTGCTATCTTTTTATGTAAACAAAGTTTTGTTGACCAAAATTGAACTTAAAAATATATCATGAGCAAAATCACGAGTATTAAGTTCAAAACTTCAAACTAACAGTTAAAGGTATGGACCAGTTCTGGTCATGCGATTGCATTGTGAAAGAAACGTTGTGGAATCATTCAGAAAAGGTTGATCATCTAGCGTATTGGTGTAATACTGCAAGGTTTTGGAATCATAAAAAGGATAAGAAATTGTTCAGTCTTGGTAAAGTTACAAGCACTGCACACAGAAAGATGTATATGGGACTACCCTATATCTATCCAGTCCGGATATAGATATAATAATTTACCAAATATATCAATTAGTAGGCAGTTTCCCGGCAAAATTTGTATCATCACGTATTAGTCAAAACATATTCTTTCACAGTGATTGGTAATACGAGGTTCCATTTCGTTTTTTGAGAGGGGGGCGTTTCCGTTTTTTTATTAAGGGTGCAAACATCTGGTAAGATATAGCACTTTTTTCATAACAATTATAATCAAACGTCATGCACACATCTTTGTCAAGTGCCTCGTTAGGAGTTATACCGTTCCTCATTATTGTGCTTCGAAATTCAAAATGCAATGTCCATACATTACGTGTTTCTAGGTAGCTTGACAAGTATTAATATTGTCCGACCTCCCAACAGATAGTGTATGCAACTTGCATCCTGAATTTCATGACCACCGAGATACAATATTTTATAACAGGTGAATTTTAATAACCCGTCGCTAGGTATCGTGTTAAGTATGAATACATTTTGAAAACTATGTATTGAAAGAGCGTACCCCCCCCCCCGATAACTGGAAAACACTGATTGTTTGATTTCGAAAGTACAAGACAGAGAAATTTGAAAGAGGTTTATACAAATTGTTCTGATGTGCAGATAATATAATAATGAATCAAAACACACAGGAACTGAATGTGCAGTGTTAGTATACTAACAATCAGGACTCCATTCCAAAATTACCCTCATAATAATGCCAAAGAAACAGACATTTACACTTTACTTCTTGCAGATTGAATCCTTTTCGACTGATTCCGGTCATTGGTTTTCTCAATAGAGCTATCAAAAGGCCCCTATTGATACCCCCCCCCCCCCCCCCCGCCCCCCCCCCAAAAAAAGGACAAAGAAAGGAAGACGGATAGGATAAAAAGAATGAAAGTCTAGTGTGTTGCAGAGATCTAAATGAAAATTTTAAAAAAGGGAACACAAATTAAACAAATAACAGAAACTTTGATATTCATACTAAATTGTTTATTTCATACAGCACCATATGAGTATCTATGTGAATACAACTACTGTCCATGTTTTAAAGAATACTATGTTCTTTACATCGTCTCCATTTTTGTCTTCTATGGCCCATTCCATAGCCTTATTTATCTACAATCTACCACAATTAGAGTATTAATAAGCCGCATGCAATTCATTAAAGTGTTAATGCATGCTTTCCAGATAAAGGTTACTCCTGACAATCACAAATACTTGTCTGAGGTTTGCCCGACCTGGGCCCTGTCTTCAAAGGAGTTGCGACTGATTAATTAAATACACCTTGCTACTAAAGACCAAGAGTGTGATTGATTCGACGACCTTCGACCAATGCGACCAATCGTAAATCTTTGTAAGACGAGGCTCGATCTGGTGGTATGGTAAGTACTAACTTATACAGTACAATATGTAAATTCAACTTCAATTTTTTGTCCAATAATGGGAATTTGTTTTGCTCACATTTTACAAACGTACAAAGAATCAAAATAAGTTAACATGTAATACATCATATACTTTGACATACATGTAGAAATTCTTCAGAATATTGCTTAAAGGTAAAGACCAGTTATGGTCATGCGATTGCATTGTGAAAGAAATGTTGTGGAATCGATCAGAAAAGGTTGATCATCTAGCATATAAGTATTGGTGTGTACTGCAATCATCAAAATGATAAGAAATTTGGCCCATTCTTCGTAAAGTTACAAGCACTATACACAGAAAGATATACTAATTTACCAAATATATCAATTAGTAGGCGGTTTCCCAGCAATTTTTTTATCATCATGTATTAGTCAAAACATATTCTTTCACATGATTGGTAATGAGAGCTTCCATTTCATTTTCTGAAATTGGGGCGTTTCCAATACTGGTCTTTACCTTTAACAGAAAGTTTAAGAAAGTAAGTGAATTATTTTAAATGTTCAAGTGAACGGGATGGCCCGAAAAGGTTACAAAAATAACATTACACAAATAAAGAAGAACTAAAATTCAGGTAGCATTTTGATTGTATTTGCGGATCGAGAAAGGAACAAAGGAATTAAGAAAACGTTGAGTGCGACAGGTTCATTGAACGTAGTCGTTTACCAGAACGCATACAAACATAGTATGAAATTGGAAAGAGTGTATGATTTTCGTTTTTTAGAATGTGTTTTACTTCGAGAATTATTTTGGACTCGCATGCTTCATTCAAATTCTGAATTTCACTCGTGATCTTCCCTGCTTGTTTGGTGATTCTCAAGAGTTTGCTAAAGTCTTTCTTACTACACCTCCCGTACCTGGCAACACAACTGAATAACATAAAATCAGACTTTATCTTAACAAAAACATTCAAATTCTTAATTAATTGACTAAAGTTGTCAGGAAAATGTAACATTGTAAGTTCTGAAACACTAAACCTTATTTACACAGTCATGAATGAGTTATGAATTTCAAGGAGGCGTAAAAACCCAAGTACTCATCTTTAAATTAAGTTTTCCTGAAGAAAAGAAATAACCTCAAGCATTATTGTCTACCGATTGTTTGGCGCTTTGTAAACTGCTCTTTCTAATCAGAAATGCAGCTGATTTCTACCAATCTACAAATATATACATGTATTATATGCTAATACTTGCAGTATTTTCAACATGACATTGCAAAGCTCCCGTGCTGTCATGTATACATGGTGCTATAATTTTTTTTATTCTACTCTTACCACCTTTATTTTCACCATGGCAAAAATGCAATTCATCTTTGAACAATGAATGATTTCTTGCACTGTGGGTGCAGAGTAATTAGAAGCCTATACATCACCTAGTGGTCTCCTAGACAAAAAATGCCTAGAGAATAGAGAATGAAATAGATAAACTTTTCACTCGAGAAAATATCATATATTCACCCATGATATAGATGTAGGTAGACTATTCATGACAGGACTCCTTTTTGCGAGCTAAATTGAAAAAAATACTCTTTTAAAACATTATATCAGTACATTTAGTACAATCAGATAATTTAGATTTTACGTCATAAAAACCTTGGTGCAGTCTGCCATAAATAAGGAATTGAGTTATGGGGTAGCACGTACAATGTATAACAAAATTTTAAAGTGAATACTATGAAGTAGAAAACTGATAACATTGGAGTGATTAAACGAAGTGACACGCATCATCAGTGAAATATGGGTTGCCGTTTTTTTGCAAATTTTATAAATTAATTTGATCATTAGTAATTATAATAACCGTTCTTGTCATCTTTTTAAAAATTACAATTGATGGTAATTTTGCCAATAATGGTAACTTCCATGGAAATTTTGATTTGATTGGCTGTTAAGTGATATTTTCATGGTACTTGATATTGATGGCAAAGTTACCTTCAATGGAAAAATTCTGCAATGGGTCCCAGCTATGAAAAATGAAATTGAATTCTAATACAGTATAAACCAAAACAATACTAAAATACACATTGGAAATAAAAGCTAGTACACAAGTACACATTGAAAGTAAAAGCTACGCTGTAAAAATACATAACACTTAATTAATTAAATATAAGAGAATCAACAATATACATGTACATGTATTTATACAAACAAGAAATTTGAAATTAACATTTATAATAAATCAACATGTATTTGCAATCCTATAATTTGAAAATATCAGGATAAAGTGAAAAGGAAACAAAGTCTGTTCTAGCTAGTGAACATCAAATTAGAAAGGTGTACCCAACCACTAAAGTGAAAAGGAAACAAAGTCTGTTCTAGCTAGTGAACATCAAATTAGAAAGGTGTACCCAACCACTTAATAATCAAATGTTTAATTCACAAATTTGAGTTTCATGTATAATCAGAGTTCTGAGATCAAACACTTGTATTTAAACATGTATATTAAATATCCTTATTATTTTTTCATTCATTTTCAAATATTTCTACATCCTATTTCTCTATTTTGGGAGGGTTCTCCTACCAAACAACTTGACTGGAAAAATATGCTGAACATATCTCAGTCTTATCTCCTGTTTAAATTCTTTCTTCCTTATTTTTGTTTGTAGCACATACAGCCTTGTTTGTGATATCTCCTTACAAATATGGTGTGTGGTCATTATTAAAGTTCAATTTATTGTCCCTCAATATAAATTTTGTCGAAATACTCACTATGGTGTTCCTGAAAATAAATTCATCATTTAACATGTCTACTTGGATATTATCAACAATTATGGGTTTTCATGTGACGATGCCAGTCTGAATTTCGAGCAAACTTCTTACAGCAAACACGACACTCGTATTTCTTGTCGACATGGATCTTGAAATGAGAGTGCAAACCATTCCGTCCTGCAAATCTCATCCCACATTCTGAGCAGACGTGTCTCCTCTCTTCAGAATGTAGTTTAGCATGGTCTTCCAGCAACCGCTCCAAATCGAAGCTCTGATGGCAAATATCACAGCGAAACTGTTTGAGGTCGGTGTGGGTTCGCAGATGGCGCTGCACATCGCTCTTGCGTGTGAATTTCTTAGAGCACACCCTGCAACCATACTGTCTTTTTTCATGTGTCCGGGAATGTGAATAAAGCCCGCTTGATTGGGCGAATCTCATGCCACATACTTTACATACATACTCTTTAGAAGCAGAATGTAGTCTTTCATGGTCCCGTAGGTGAGCGAAATCCCCAAATTTTCTACCACAGGTGGAACAGGCATAGGGTTGCTCCCCTGTGTGCGAGCGGATGTGGCGTCGGAGATCATCCTTTCGGACAAACTCTTTTGTACATATTTCACATTTAAAAGCTCCGGATATGTCACCTGGGTTCTTTCTTTCCTTTTCAAGATTGTTCTCTATAAATGGCTCCAACTCCTCATTGGAAAACTTCAAAGGTTGAATCATAAGGGTGCCAATGACAGAGTTTGTGATTGACTGGGGGGATGGCACATAGGGCAAATTTTGCTGCACGGAGCCAGTTTTTGATTGCTCCACATGGAGTGAATTTAACTGAACTTTATACTTGGGAGGTCTTCCTATTTTCTGACCTGACCTTGGAACGGTGGAAGAATTACTGGATTCCGAGGTGTGTTTGGTTTTTACTCTCACCTTTGCCTTGTTGTTGCCAATTGGCAATGAAACGCTTTCTTTGGCACCTTGAGGCTTATTTTTAGACCCTTTGGGTCTTCCTCGTCCCTTTTTTCCTTGCTTAGAAACTACACCACATTTTTTTGCTTTCTGGGGCATAATCCGCATTGTAAATTTAACTGCACCATTACTCTCACATGTTTCCTCTGCCTTTTCTTGATCTGTAGCGCAATCATCATCACTGTCAATACCTATAATCTCTGCCCCATGTACAACTCGGAAATGGGATCTGAGGAACAGCGTACCCGTAAACGTTTCATCGCAGAGGTCACACGTCAATATCTTTCTCTTTCGTGGGACTTCAGGCAAGACAGAAAAACCAACATCATCACAATTACTCTCCGCAAGATTGGGAGTGCCTAGCATGACAGCACCTGACTTATGTGCATGCATTTGGGTATCATGAACAATAGATTGGCAAGATTGAGATGTGTTACCATTCATGAGTGTATCAGTCTTTTCAAAAACCTGATCAGCCGATGAAGGTCCATGATTGGCATCGTCTTCAAAAGATGTTGCTTGGCAAGAAGCGGCGTTTGAGTGGTCTTTAGGGCTGGATGGTCGCTGTTTCTTGTCATGCGCCTCACTGGGTATCAAGCAAGGTGGAGACTCGCTGCAAAGGGCCATGAAACCTACATCAAAGATAAAACATTGCATTACAGAACTAAAAAATCAATACTCATTCATAGAACTAAGTTACTCAACTGCTTTCCAGAATAGTAACAAGGCTCTATTGGCAAAGCTTTAAAGGCAGGCTTTACTACTTCAGCTAGAAGGGATTAGACCACCCAGCAAGCCAGCGAGGTCACTGTGACAGGTGGCTATCTCATTAACTCAGCTCTCATTTAACATAAGAAAAAGAGGATCATGGGGGACCAACAGGCACCGATTGGGGAAGTTTTCTATATAGAGGGAGCAAGTAGCTACAAGTAGGACAGTGTGCCTTTAAGGCGTTCAAGGCTCCATCAAATTTGGGATATGTCATGATATTTTGGGGTATCTAGGAATGGACAGTTAATGAGGTAATCCATCATTATTGATTTTGATATGTTCAAAATGCATGTTTCTGATTATCTAATCCCAATTCTAATCACAAGTAGTATACCATTGGTGTACCACTAATATCATCTATTGGAGACAAAGTATTTAGATGTTACCAATTACATTAAAGATTACCTGAGAATCATACAAGTAGAAACCCCTACTGTAATACCTTGAATCAGTGAAAATATAAATGAATAAGATACTTGAGAATTGACTGTGATCAATATTCCAATACACTTCAGATATGGGACACACAATTATGAAATTGTTTAGTCTTGCCAACATACAGAACTGGTTGCTTTAAGCCCTTTTTTCCCTTGACTTTGTGTTGAATCGTAACATCCAATCCAATCCTGATTATAACACCCTCCCAACCCCCTCCTCTTAAGATAAACTATGTACCTGTGACACCTGTCTCCATCCCCTCGTCATCAAGGATGGTCTTCTGGGGCGTCTGTTGCTTTCTTATCTTTCTTGGAATGGGAAACTCTACATCATCTAAGTCAGCTTTAGCTCTGCTAGCAGAGGGCAGATGGTCAGAGTCAGCTCTATCTTCAGCGTCAGAGGGCAGATGATCTGAGCCGGTAATGTCCTGGGGCTCCAGGGGTAGACCAGGATTGTCACGGGAAGAGAAGCTGGATTGTGGTGAACGCTGTGAGCTGCTTTCATAGCTGGTGCTGACATCAATGGAAGACACTGGCTGGTTCATCGCATCGACAGATAAGTCGTCAACAAGGAAGAGTGGGGCAAAGTCCATTATATCTCCTACAGGTTCAGGAGATGGTTCTTGCTTGATCCTCCGGTCGAGGGGAAGAGTTATACTCTCCTCTTCAATCCCACAGGAAGTCTCATGCTGTATATCAATACTTCTGTTAAAATGTTGAGTCCTCTCGTTTTCGGCACCAACCACAGCATCGAGGACTGTACTGGTTTGTAGACTTGACACCGAATGGACCATGACTTCGGCCTGCTCCTGTGACCCACCATGGATCTGTTCTAGGTGAAATCGGAGGTACATTGCTTGGGAGAAGGCCCTGTAACAGAGAGGGCATTGGTGGGGGCTTATTGCCTGTGTGAATGCGTTCATGGGTCTCCAATCTGTGCTGGCTGTAGAACGGGTGGTGACAGAATCTACAGGAGAACAGGCGACCCTCTGTGGCATCGCCTTTAAGATGTAATTATCGTTTGGAGATTTACGAGTAATGGCTCACAACAAGGATCCTCATTGGAATATTGTCCTGTAAAACATAAAGGAAAATACAGATCAAATATTATTGACAAGAAGGCCTGAAATATTCTAAATAACTAAGAGATTATTCAAAATGACAACATGTAATCAAATATAACAGCCCTACCCAGCTTGAAAAAATACATTACATGACCTGCTTTGTTTACTGTTGATTGTTGAAGAGATAAAAGAAATAAATCAATTTGAACCACTGGGGACCCCCTTTCTCCAAAAAAGGAATCAAAATTATAACAAAAATAAAAAGGCACAAATAATGCTTATCAACCATACCTATATTTCCAATGAGCTTACAATCATTAAAGTTGGCCGCTCAGCATACATGCATGCATGAAATGGAATATTTGTTTATCCATAATTATTCCCAAATCCTCTTAGGTTTAGAGAAATGATATGATGACCAGAGTAATTAAAATACTGAAGAAGTGAAGTCATCACAGGATGGTAAATTGGTAATCAGTCATTTCAGATGAAAAGAAATCAGTGAAAAAAATACATGGGGGCTCTGGGCGAATTAATCCCCGAAATGCCCAAAAGAGCCCCCAAAAGTCATAAAAGAGCCAAAAAAAAATTGCTTAGAGTTCAATGCAAAACAAATTAAAAGTGTTATTTTCATGCAAGCAAGCCTTAGTCTATTCCCATCATGAATGGTCACTTCATCCATCATCACTATAACTGTCATTCAATTTACCATCTTGAGGTGCATTTACACTGCGACCAAAAAATCATTCATTTTTCTCACATTCCTGTGTTTCGCCAGCAGTTTCATAGCAAAGTAACTACCGACCTGTGTTAATATTTAATAACCAATCATGTTCGACAGCAACGATAAACAAGCGATGTAATTGGGCGTAGAGATCTCCCTTCATTTTGATAAAAACATCATTAAATTAGAAAAAGGCAAAACATAATTGCTGAATACGGTTGACCTAGATCTACCGGTAATCGCCTAAATGCTGAAATATATGCAGAACGATGGAAATTTTCAATAACGAAACTTGTAAGTTCCATTCGTTAGTTATTTTGTCATCAACATTGTCATTGATAATGATTCATTATTCCATTAGGCCATGTAAAATTGATTTTATGTTGATCGTCCCCGCCCGCTTCCTTTCTGGGGGCCGCCTCCTATTTTTTGTTATTTGTTATTTTTTTTATTTTTTTATTTTTTTTTTGAATTTTTTTTTTATTTTTATTTTTTTGAAAGAAAAAAAACATGAAAACAACAAAGTAACAAACACTGCTAAAATGGCTCTATTTCTGATTTAAAAAAAAAAAAATTGTCGGCGGCCATCTTGAAAAAAAATAGCCTCGACTGTCAGGGAAAATGTACCGAGCGGCCATTTTGAAATAAAAAATAAAAAATAAAAAGGGCCCCCTCCTTCCTATTTTTCGAAACAGGACGCTAAACATGTTTTTTTTTTTATTTGGCCTTATATTTGATATTTGATATATTTTCTTTTTATTCAGAAAACAACACAGAATACTTACCATAGACCTAGACTATGCATCTTTTCCACCTTTTCTTCAAATACGCTGTTCAAATATTCTTGTACAAACATACTAAGACTCTAGAAAAAATTGTATTGAAATGTAGAGTGGTTGATATGCTATATGATCGGCGATATGCTGAAGTGAAGCTGCGCTAAAAAATGATGCGATGATGCATGCGCTGCGCATGCATATAGACCTATATGCTTGAGTCGAGGAGCTACATGTAGCTAGAGATGAGTCGATCGAGTCGACTGATCATCGCATCGCAGATACCTCACGATAGCGCGGCCGCGCTCTAGCGCTGGATTTCAGACAGCATGCATGCGCATGCAACGACTTGCATACTACAGCAACGTTGGTTGATGTACATATTCAATTATATACTATTTGTACACGCGGCAGCCATCTTGGCCTTGGGAAAAATATCAAATATCAAATAACATGGGTATTGGTTAACTCCGGGAAGCTCCAACACCGGCGCGCAGCGTCGGAGCTTCGGTCGAACTGTCGTGGTGGCTTCGACAAAAAAAAATGGGGCGACGTTATCGAAATCGCTGAATATGCACGACAGAGTCCTTCTCAACCTCGTGCATATTCAGCGATTTCGAGCGATCGGCACTCGATAGCATGAATATTCATACTTTCTGCGGCTCTGCCGCGCATGCGTACAGTCTCTTCGCCATTTTGAATCGACGCTGCAACATGGAAGAGTCGTTTGGGTAGTGCTCTGAAAAACCCTTTTTTCCCATCGAAGACTTCTTCAAATTATGAATTCAAGTGATCATTGTTATGCCCTGAGGATTCGTGCACCCTATGATGTAAAAATTGTAAGTACTCCCTTTGCAGATTTTAACGATAACGTCGCCCCATTTTTTTTTGTCGAAGCCACCACGACAGTTCGACCGAAGCTCCGACGCTGCGCGCCGGTGTTGGAGCTTCCCGGAGTTAGTGTTGGAGCTTCCCGGAGTTAGGTATTGGTACACCCTCCTCCTCTTTTTCAAAAAAATCCGGACGATCAACATGTAATCAATTTTACATGGCCTTAGAGGTCTAAACTGTTTTTTTAATTTAATTCAAACCGTTGCGTTGGAGAGTAGGCTTTCATAAATGATAAAGTTAGCGTGGATGTGTCCAAACTCAAACAGACATTTTGCTGACCCAACAATACAGACGGTCTAGAACTACCATTAGATCTAGGTCTAGGCCTACGTGAACATACTGCCGTAGAATGTCGCTCAACTTTAAACACAGCCAGGAGAGTAACGCTGCTATGTTTTACGCGTGACGCGACGCCAACCATAGATCTAACGTTTCCATTTATTTATCCTTATC
>JAVYIG010017103.1:0-27834 GCA_035222895.1 Strongylocentrotus droebachiensis
ACAATAAGAAAAACATCGCACCCCTCTCTTGTTTTAGCCGATAGGACCTCGGGGATACCCGCGGGAAAAAGAATGTTTCTGATTTACTTTTTCTCGCCTCATTCATTCCCTCATCCCACTGAGAGAGCCCTGCTCACTACAACCCCACCCAAGAAAAATACAAAATAAAACAATTTGGTGCTCTTTACCCTCCCCCCCCCCCCCTCCCAGCTTATTCGCCGACTAATTCGCCGTTAAATATTTTCCCACGTATTGGGAGAAGAAAAAAAAATAGTGCTCATTACCCACCCACCCCCCCCCCCCATTCTGCTTATTCGCCGGCTGATTCGCCGCTAAATATTTCTCACGAATCGCCCCCCCCCCCCTTGGGCCCCCGCCCCTCGCCTCGCCGGCTGGATCCACCCCGTGTCTACGATATACCTCTGGTTGTGCATGGAGTGCCAGGTGGAACAAATTCAATTGGATTTTCCACATGAATCTTTTATTCAATAATGAAATGGGATACGTATTATTCAATCGATAAAACAGTGGCACCGCGGTTACATAAAACAGTAGATCATTTTCTCACGTGTCTTCAAAGATTTTTACATTGAAGAACCACTCTATGGAACATAATCTATTAACGTTATACCCGCATTTTTTCTTCCCATGTAAAATCGAGAGGATTATATGAGATAGCACGAGACACACATAGCCTTGTACATCAACAATCAGAGGCGTGTCCAGGACTGTTCAGAATGGAGAGGGCAAACTTTCGCACTTTATTTTCCTATTGCTAAAATCCGCCACCACTCCAAGATTTGTATCCGAGTATCAACGATACTCTTCATGGTGGATGAACTGAATACGTATTGTATGTAAAGAGCTAGTAAGCTCTTAGCGGGGCTCATCAATCAATAATATTTCAGGGCTCTTATTTCTTTGAAATAATTATAATATGGTGGTACCTTAAAAAAGCATTACCTACGATTCTCCCAGACTTGCTCAGCGTGGTGGGAGGGGGGGGGGGGTCGGGGGTGGAGCTAAATATTATCCGCCAACGCAATGTTTCTACCTTTTCAAACAAACAGGGGCGTGGTCCTAGCGCACTCCTATTTCCCCTATAATGGCAAGTGTTGTCTTTGAGGGTAAAGTAATAAAGTTGCTTGTGTCAATAAGGATTACATTTTCAGAGAGTCGTCCCGTCCACTTCGATCTTTCCAAAGACGCCTATACCGGTATGTATTTTGTAAACTTATGTGTAAGCACGCCTTACAACAAATGGTTGACGCACAGATTAAACAACTTTTTAATCATGTATGCCTATTGCTAATTCATGTACTTTCGTATTGTTGTTTGGGAAGAGTGTTCTATTATAAGACTCTCCTTCAAAGCCACAGACAATGCGTTAATACAAGTTAATCTGTCAATATTTAGAGATTAATTTGTTTAATCAGCTCTCGGCGTTGCGTTGCATAGCCAGAAAGTGTCTATTATTCTGGATATTCCTGAGAAGCTAAAATGTGTTTCACGTCTTTCTCTTCCGACTCGGTGCAGATCGGGACGATTATTATATCAAGACTAATGTCATGAATGAAACGGTTACATTTATCATGTTCATCATGCCAATATCAGTGCAACCACTAAAAAGGACAATGACCAAATCATGCTGTCGATAAAGCCAGGTGAAGCCACATCGGAAATGTCCTCAGGAAATGATGGCATATAGCCTTGCTTTTTTTTAATTCTTTGGTAGGGACGTGGCGTATACACAGATATTATAAACAGAGGGGGGGGGGGGGTATTTAGTATCTAGGTTGCCCAAAGACGGTTCGGCACCAGTTCGTTCAAACAATGTTAGTATATTATCTGCAATAATAAGTCCTTTTCTGATACTAAACTTTCTTCGGCCCCTGCAAACGGGGGGTGGGGGAAAACCCCGATTCCGATTCTTAGTAGCTCCATTCTTGTACAAGTTGCGAAGATTTCTAACCTAACACATGCATCGCTCTATTTTACTGTAGGCCCTTATCAATATTGTTATCATAGCACATATTGGTGTGGAGATAGTAGGAACAAAAGTAGTGGTGATATCATTGTTATACCAGGGAGATTTGAATTTTTGTCAATCTTCCTGGTTATACAATCCTACTACACAGGCGCGTACGCAGGGGGGAGGGGTGTTTTAGGGGTTTAACTTTTCCTCCAAATTTTCAAACACCCTCCTTGAAAAAAATCCTGCGTACGCCACTGCTACTACCCATCCTCTCCAACCGGCGCTATAGTTCTATTTAGAACTATAAGCTCATCAAGAACGATTACCAAACAGTCCTTTTCAGGACTACACACACACACTCAAGAAAGAAAAGATTACCGACAGTCCTTTTCAGGACTCCCCAATCCCCCCCCCCCCCCCCTCTCTCACATGGTGACATAAGCCTATACTGTATAACATTATATAGGCGTACATGGGGAGAAATTCCAGAATATTTTTATCCTATACGTTACAATGTGTTATCATAAATGATATCTATTTATCAACATTTCGCCAGGATATAGACCAAAAATTAATATGCCTGATTATTCTACTAAGTCGATAGCCCTGATCTAGCTTAGATCAGACCAAAATAATACGACTGAGTATTGTATCTTTTATGTTTGAAGACAGGGAAGCTGTCTTGACAAAATATATAATATGCTTACGGCATTCAAATATAATTATTTATGTACGGTATAGCATGTTTCTTAATAAATGTTTTTATACAATGATGGAAGTATATAAAGTGAATTGAATTGGATTGAATTGTATGTTTCCCATGATACAAATGTACTTGGTAACGGAGGCCTCTATACATAACGACCAAAGTACCTTGAACTTGCCAAGTGCAATAGAGATGCATATACCCCTGCACCCCGCCCCCCCCCCCCTTTTCCTCACCTCTCCATCTATGATGGCGACAATGAGGGAATGACTGGCTGCCAGCATCTCCTATTAATGAGGAAATTTAATCCTGGCCGGGCAATAAAGTGCAACAAGGTCATAACATTAATTATGACCTTATCCTTGAGACAATCGTGCGGCCGTCCTGTAAAAAGGAAAGATCGTGACAGAAAAGTTTGATCTGTCGGCGGCGTTGATGCATTAATTTTAGAGTATAATTATGCATGGGGCGGGGTGATTAAAAGGGGCCCCTCGGATATTCCCTCCGGTGTATGTGAAAAGAAGTATTTATCATATCTCAGGGTTTCCTTCCTTCCTGATCTTTGCACTCTCAAAAATTAAAAAAAATTAAATAAGTGGTGTAACCATGGACCCTACAAACAAGGAGGTAAGCATTTATAGGTGAAACCACTGTTTACAAGTGCTTTTATGCCAGGACAGCCCAGGAGCGTCACTATTTTGTATGGAGCCTTTGGAGGGAGGCAAGGGTGGGGATGGACAAAATTCACCCCTATAAATCAACCAAGGAGTATCCAACATCTTCTTAAATACCTTAGTTGGTCTGTCCCATCTTAAATTATAGGTCCCTATGTTAAATGGGGAGAAGCACCCAGGACCAAAGGTGTCACAGCAATATTTTTTTTTGAAAGGATGTTGGGGTGGGTGCGGGTGGGTGCGGGGAGGGGAGGGGGCACCCGGACGGTCGGATGAAATTTGCCAAAAGGGTATATTCTGCTCGCTAATAGCATGGACCTCGTTTAGGGTCCGTGCTATAAAGTATTAGTAGTTTGCCAACATAATTTTGCTATGTGCCTATCATAATGTAAGTGTTTGTGTGTGTGGGAGGGGAGTATGATTGACTCGAGATGCCTATCAGCTATACAGACCTAGATCTCTGTGTAGACCCAATGCGTTACCGATAAGGCGTGTCGGGTATACCATGACCAAACACTCAAGTTATTAGAGTATTGAAGCATAGGCCACCATTTTAAAACTACAGATGGGTATGTTTCTGGGGAGGGGCTTTTTAAACTATATACCTTTACCATACACCGTTGCCCGTATAATGAAATCACTCGACACGTAATACCATACACTAAAAATACATGTACATGTACCAGCATATTATCAGATTATCATGACCTGCGTGACCTTTTCATCCAGTCACCATATCATTATAGTGAACTGGAGACAAAACAAAACGAAAGACAATTCATGGCAATTTCAAGCCATCTGCACGGGTGGATCTATAGGATTGTGATTTGTGAGGGAACAGAATGTTCCCAGAATTCTTTTTTTTTTCTTAAATTAAAATGTCTCGCTAGCCTTTACCATATTACTTAGCAGAAGGGAGTGGGACAGGATGGGGGCACTGTGGGCCGACTCCTTTTTTTTTGGGGGGGGGGGGCACCTTTGTTTCGATGGATTAGTGGGCAGTCCAAAACAGAAAAGTAAGAGAAACGGAGTGGTGAAATAAACCAGCCCAAGAATAAGAAAGTAATACGTGCTTAAAACATAAAAACATTATCTATGCCAATCTCAAAATGGCAATTTAACAGTGGATTGTAACGCCTTGGGTTTGTCGTATACAAAAATATCATCCAATCTCTGTGTTTTTTTTCTTTTTCTTTCTCCTAAGCGGTTTCTCCCTTCGGACACTTTTATGGATATATTATCATTGCAGGTCCTCTAAAATGAAAAGGGCCTTCCTGAATTATACATTTTGAAGAAGAAAAAAATATTTTATCCATGTTGTGTGTCGGAACTTATGGGGAAGTTGTCCGCCACTGTACGCAACATTGATATTACCATGTTTTGTAATGGTGTTACGCGCGAAAACGCGCGCGGGTCCATGATATTACCGATCCAGCCAATTTGAAATCCCCAAACCTTATATTTATTAGCCTATTGCAATTTTCAAAAATTAATGACTTTCTTACCTTATCCGTTTCCTCAGAGTGTGCTTCTCTGATTTCTTTTCCTGCTTTGTATTAGATTAGTACGCTAATGCGAGAATCGGAATCGGAAATGGTTAGTTCATAGAATGAAGGATATTATAAGATAATGTATTGTTACTTATCATCTATGAACGGTGCCTGGTGCGGTAGGAGTATCAGTTATTTATTTATTTATTTTTTTTTTTTTTTTTTATCTCTCTCAAAAATGGCAGCGTCCGTCTACTTTAGCACAGTTACACTAATTGGAATCAAGCGCATTGATTACAAGTCATGATGAATGAAGGATGATTTGTGGTTATGCTCAATATCTCATCAAACTGTACTCACTCACAGCATGGTTCATGCATGCTCACAACAAGTGGCGGGGGAGGGTGTATTCATAGTGGCGACGTGCATCTACCGTATGGTATCAAGTGCAGTGCAAACTGACTCACTGAATATGTAGGGATTTCCAAAACTTGTTTTTTCTACTCCTCAAGATCCGCACACCCATTCATCAAATATTCAAAGGGCTTATATATTTTTGTATGGCAATTGACAAAATGCACGAGTCTAAATAAATGAATTTATGGATTATTACACTCCTATGATTATTATGCTGATCGGTTGGGATCATAGGAAGGCTGTCTTATATCTCCTGTAGATCTAATGCAAAGGTTTTCAGCTGGGATGTTTGTCTTCTTACACTGGTGTGCAAAGATGAAAGTACAATAAAACCACGCAATAAAGACGTTTTTGTGGAAAGCAATTAAGTGAAGATTAACGAGTCGGATTATACAAATGCGGTACTCTCTCCCTCTCGCTCTTTCAAAACCCCGTGTAAACATGTGCCAGATTCAAGGGCTATACATTTTTGTTCACTCTTCCCTTAGATCCTAATGGCAAATAGATTAAGGGTAAACTTAATAAGAGGCAAGGGTAAATAGTTTGTGTAAGCCAACAAAGGCATTACTACAGCCATAGATCATGAATATTCATCTGAGTTGGCCCTGTTGCATAAAACTTTGCCATAATAACTTCCATGGATACCTTGATTTGATTGGCTGTTGAGTGATGTTGCCATAGTAGTTAATATTGATGGCAAAGTCACCATCAGTGGTTTGGTTTTTTTCCTCTTGACGTTACACTTTTGTAAGCATGGATGAATACTTTCTAGATGTACAGAAGTGGTATCTTTGGGGAGTTATAGCATCTCATCGTTTAGTTTGGAGATCCCCCCTTAAATAATGGAATCCACTCTCAACGGAGTAAATTAAAGATACAGATCAGTTCTGGTCATGCGATTGCATTGTGAAAGAAACGTTGTGGAATCGATCAGAAAAGGTTGATCATTGGTGTGTACTGCAAGGTTCTAGAATCATCAAATTTGGCCCAGTCTTGGTAAAGTTACAAGCACTGACAGAAAGATGTATATGGGACTACACACACGTGCGCGACACGTCCGTTTTTATCTATCACAGGCCAATAGATAAACTAATTTAGCAAATATATCAATATAGTAGGCGGTTTCCCGGCAAAATTGTTATCATCATGTATTAGTCAAAACATGATTGGTAATTAAGAGCTTCCATTTCATTTTTTGAAATTGGGGCGTTTCGCGGGGTCTTTACCTTTAACCACTGCGTGAGAGTGGAGTGGACTTTATCATAATTTAGAGTGCATGGATTCGATTCCGCTGCCAGTCCAGATTTTGTCCGTTTAAAAAAAGATGTTTGTTGTATCCTTCAATCATTTTTGTCCTCCTTGCAAATATCGTATGTTTTTTTAAGAATGACAAAATTATCATGACGTGACCGGACACATTGTCTTTGATATGTTTTGCTTGTGGAATGAAAAATAAAATTGAAACATGCCCGTCGTCGAGGTTTAAAGATAAACTTGAGTTCTGGTACATATAGAAAATAGATTCTCATGGGATCCAAGAAACTCACACAGAATGTTCTAGATTACAAATAGATTACATTTGCCAACAGTTTTGGAATAAAATGTATATAGTGGCTGAAAAATGAGCATAGAAAGATAAGGAAAATCCGGGTAAGTAAGCCCGACACCATGTACTTTATAACACAGGTCACTATGATTATGTGCAAATGGTAGTTGTGGTTTTTGTCCGGAAGACGATGCCCAGTAAGGTTGTGTACGTTTGTTTTTATTTCAGTGGTTCAAAAAACCAATCTACTGAAGGATAAACAATCTAGAATAAATCATAGCAATTTCCCTCAAAATACGATTCCTATACGAGAGCTCAAGATGAGCTGAGGGTTTGTTATTTTCGCAGTGGATTGAATTGAGCGGAAACGGTGGACTACTCCCCATGCAAGAAACTAATTTCTGATTTATTTACGGCTACTTCAAATCACAGCCTGAATAATTATGATTTACTGTATTTGTTCTTGTACACGCCAAACAAGGTCATGATCTTTCTCTGTGACAAAGATTTATTGTTATAGCTACACCGAATATAGCCATGACATTGAGTCTATTTGCACGATAATTTTGATTTTATTTGCCCGTTCGACCACAGCTAATAAGCGTTCATTTTTTTTCTTCCAAAGTAAAGAAACGAGGTCATCATCGAATTTGTGGAGCGCATATATTTTATAGCTCGCTATAGAGGAAGGATCGAGGCATGCTCGTTGCTATCTCATGTTTTTTGAGAATTTTTGTTTGTTATCATGTCATCGGACTCATTGGTTCAAACATGTTTTGCATGTGCATGGTTTGAGAATTGTAAAGAATATTAAAAACATAATAGTGAACATGCGGTGCCCTTGTATCTTTTGAAATTCTGCTATATTGCATGACGTCAGTGCATTGTTATCTTGCCATCTGTTGCTCATTATTGCATGCTTTTGAAAATGCTATTATCCATGCATGAATGATAGAAAGATGATGCATGTGCAACGTGCAATGTAGGCCTACAGGGCTACAGTGTATTATCTTCAATGAGTCCATGCAGAGTGGAACACATTGTTGATTCATGCTTTAACTTTAGATTGAGTTTGGTTAATTTGGTTTGGTTTGATTTAATTTTCCATATAAAAGACATATGTACATACATAATGAACCTAAAGAAACTGTAATTTTAACAAAATACGACTGAAAAATGGCACTGTTCTTTATAGAGGTTGAAATGAAAATGTGATTATGTTTAGTCAATGTGACCCAGAACAGTAAGCCTACATAATTATGATAGTGCTTAGTGGAGATACAGGGGTATACACTTAATATCTTGAATCGGTTTTTAGGCCTCCTCGCATCTAAAATGCTATTCCAGATTCTGTCTGTTTTATTGTATTTTTTGTCTGCACTCTATCTCTTCTTCCACTTACTACCATAGAAATCACATGTTTACTTCACTTGAGGACTGTCTCAGTTTTAACGGTGAGGGCTTATTTTCTCGACGGATTGGACGACAAGGAAACAGACCATGCAGTTGCCATAATATGAATAATATTTGAGGATTTTTTTCTTCTTCCACTGATAGTGATACATAAATGAATAAACAAACAAACACATTACTCAAGTTTTGATTACCCTGCCCCCCCCCCCCCCCTCCTGAAGGATCTTGGACGCTTTACTCTCACAATAAAATGTTAATTAGGGGAGCCAGAGGAGCCCTGGGGGCTAGTCCGCCCATTGTGTGATTCTCAGCCTTGCGGTTATTAGTCAAAACTTTCGATGACTATGTAATGACAAACTAGCCATCCTGCAGAACATACAACAGCACGAGGATATGTGCTGCTTGAAGAAAGAAAAAAACGCTAAAATTTACATTTCAAGGCAACGTAAGCAAAATATTCTTGTATTTATCTACTTATTTTCTTCTCTTTTACATTCCTTTATCTTTCTTTCTCTGTTTTCTTCCGTTGCTTTCTCTTTTTCCCCTTTCCCTTTTCAAAGGCCGCAAAAAATGTGGGAGGAAGGCGGCATGCAGATTCCCCCCCCCCCCCCCCCCCACTGATATTTATGGACGCATATATTGGCTCGGCCTCGTGTGGGGTTTTTAATCGCATATCCAGTATATTGCCAACCCTTATTCATGTTAAACTTCATTGTACATCAATATTCTGTTTATAAACATATAATCACTTTACAGTGTAACAATCAATATTCTGTTTGGGAACATATACATCATAATATAAGTCAATTTACAATGTAAACCATTTTTTCTTCTTCCATCTCTCTCTCTCTCTCTCTTTCTTTTTCTTCTTTTTTAAAAACATTCTTTCTCTTAATTAAATCTTATTATTTGTTTTACCAGTGACTGTCGCACCCCTCCCTCTTTGTTTGGAGGGGGGGGGGGAGGGTTGGGTGGCACGGCCGATTCGGCTCCACCTGGGTCCGCCACTGGTTATATTATTTTTTAAATCTTTCGACAAAATATGAATATTGAGCTTCTGCATAGTATAAAGCCTGTTATGTTCGAAAATAACAACTTCAAATTGATTTCGTTTATTTTCCTTATCTGTGTCGATCGGTAGCATATATTGGCACGAGCTTTAGTGGAGTCATGAATATTCATTATTCCCTACGTCACAGACGTGCGGCGTGCGTACTCTGTCATATACACATGTACTAGTACACGTTCGTAAGTATACCTGGACTTTGCTGCGGAATGAAGAGAATCACTATTTAAAGGACAAATTACTCCATGAAGCCAAGTACGAACAGAGTATTGAAAGCAACTACACTCCCTAATCTAGCTATTTTTGTAATAACATATAGTTAATTTTTTCATAATAATTTATTCTTTCAAGGCTACATACTTTTAAAGGAACTTTCAAAAGATGATATTGTAGATAAATGAAAAAAAACAAAACATGTGCACCCAGCAGTTCAATGCAGTTCATATACCTACATACCCACTACCAAATATTACTTGCATGTTTCTTAAATAGTTCGATAGTTGACAGCCACAGTATTAAGTAACATAAAAGGTGTTTCATGTATTTTAATACTGGTAAGTTGCTCGATAACATCACTCAGTATAGTATGATTCAATATATATCTCATTAATCAAACCATGTAAAGGCTATATAGTCTCAAACATACCTACACTATTAAACCGAGTGCCAGCACCATTAAACCATGCCCCCAAATTATTAAGTAATCTTCTTTTGGGTATCGAAAGACCGAGGTTTCACTGGTTTATTTAGGGAATTGGAAAATTGATACTATAATGTTCGATTACATCACTCAGTATATGATTTGATCCGAGATATATCTTATTAATGAAACCATACCAAGGCTATAAAGTCTCAAACAAACCAACACCATTAAGCCGAGTGCCAACACCATTAAACCATGCGCCAAATTTAGTAATCTTCTTTTGTGTATCAAAAGACCGAGGTTACCCGGGTTTATCTAGGAAAATGGAAATTTAATACTGGTAAGATGCTCGATGATATCACTTAGTCTCATTTGATTCGATATATATTTCATTAATGAAACAATGCAAAGGCATTCTAAACGAACCGTCACCATTAAACCGAGTGCCAACACCATTAAACCATGCGCCAAATTTAGTAATCTTCTTTTGTGTATCGAAAGACCGAGGTTACCCGGGTTTATCTAGAAAAATGGAAATTTAATACTGGTAAGATGCTCGATAATATCACTTAGTCTCATTTGATTCGATATATATTTCATTAATGAAACAATGCAAAGGCATTCTAGTCTCAAACAAGCCATCACCATTAAACCGAGTGCCAACACTATTAAACCATGCCCCAAATTTAGTAATCTTCTTTTGTGTATCGAAAGGCCGAGGTTTCACTGTTTTATTTAGGGAATTGGAGATTTGATACTATAATTTTCGATTACATCACTCAGTATATGATTTGATTCGAGATATATCTCATTAATGAAACCATACTAAGGCTATAAAGTCTCAAACAAACCAACACCATTAAACCGAGTGCCAACACCATTAAACCATGCGCCAAATTTAGTAATCTTCTTTTGTGTATCAAAAGACCGAGGTTTCACTGTTTTATTTAGGGAATTGGAGATTTGATACTATAATGTTCGATTGCATCACTCAGTATATGATTTGATCCGATATCTCATTAATGAAACCATCTAAAGGCTATATTAGTCTCAAACAAACCTACACCATTAAACCGAGTATATGATTTGATCCGATATCTCATTAATGAAACCATCTAAAGGCTATATTAGTCTCAAACAAACCTACACCATTAAACCGAGGGGGACGCCACGCGACCCCGAATATTTGTAGAAAACATTGATTGAAAACATATTAAAAAAGTACATTTCTGAACAAAAGAGAAAAGAAAAAGGGCTTGCCCCCAAAATGTACGTGAGCCATCATCCCGTCCCCAGCCCCCCCCCCCCCCCCTGATCAGTCCGACCACGCTGCGCCATTCGGCCCACCCTCCCCGCAGTATTCCCTTGGTACAAGTATATATTACCGACAATTCTCTTCCAATTAGTTTAGATGGCGTAGCCTGTCTATGTTTCAAGGAGGGAGGGGCGGTGGGGATGTGGCAGCGTTACTATCAAGGGGCTGATCCAGGCGCGAATCCAGGGGAGCCGAGCGGGCCTCCCCCCCCCCCCAACAAAAAGAGAGAGAGAGAGAAGGAAAATAAGGGAAAGGGAAAGAGGAGAGAACGTTAAAGAAAGAAGAGGAAAAAGAAGAGAAAAGGGGGGAGAAGAAGGAGATCGGGGGGGGGGGCGAAAAGGTGTTACCTCCCAAATAATAAAAGGAAGGAAAGGGAAAGAACAAATGAAAGAAGAGAAAAAGGGAAGGATAAAAAGAGGAAGAATGGGGATATCAGTTGCAATTTTCTAGCCAACAAGTTGTGGATCGGGGGAGGGACCAAAAGGCCCATCCCTCTCCCTCCCCCATATAATTAAAACATGGTTTATTTCTAATTCGATACCGGTGATTTACCGGTGTTTATAAATGACATATTTTTCCGAGATTTTTCCTCACTTTTTAGTTAATTATACTTTTTAAGGCATCCGTTTGTTGGAAAATGACAAATTCCTAAATTTACAGTCATCCAAAAAATATGCTTATTTAGAGGCCTTCATGTCAGGACCCGCGAAACAGCGGGGCTCGGAGGCCTCGAGCTCCCCCCACTCTTTTTTTGAAAAAGTATATTAAAGAGAAATAGAAAGAAATGAAAGAATGAAAGGAAGAATAGTGACCTGCGAGATTCCCAAAATAATGAGGTATCAAAATATATTCATCTGACCGTGATTAAATGTCTAAAACCTCTGATCTTCTGGGGGCTTTGCCCCCTGGACCCCACGCCAATAAGTAACCTGCCAGTGTCACAAATAAGGTATCAAAATTTGTTCATCTGGCCGTAATTAAATGCCTAAAACCGCTGATTTTCTGGGGGCTCCAACCCTCGACCCCACCAGGGGCCTTAAGGTGGGCCCCTTAATGCTTATCGGACCGGTATAAAATGTCTTGAGCTCCTGAGCTTCTGGGAGCTCCGCCCCCTGGACCCCACGTTAATTAGGGTCATGCCAGTCTCACAAAAAAGGTATCAAAATATGCTCATCTGACCGTAATTAAACGCCTAAATCCCCTGAGCTTCCGGGGACTCCGCCCCTAGACTTAACCAATGGCCCTAAGGCGGGCCCCTGCATGGATGCTCATCTGACCGTAATTTATTGCCTAAAACCCCTGAGCTTTCGGGGGCTCCGCCCCCTGGACCCCACGCCAATTAGTGATCTGCCAGTTTCACAATAAAAGTTTCAAAATATGCTCATCTGACTGTAATTAAATGCCTAGAACCCCTGCGTTTCCGGGAGCTCCGCCCCTTCGACCCCACCAGGTGCCCTAAGGCGGCCCCCTGAATGCTTATCTGACTAAATGCCTAAAACCCCTGAGCTTCCGGGGGCTCTGCCCCTGGACCCCACCTAGGGCACTAAACCGGGCCCCTAGGTGCTCATCTGACCGTCATTACATGCCCATACCCCCCGAGCTTCCGGGAGCTCCGCCCCTTGACCCCCCGCCGGGGCTTTGCCCCTCAACCCATCACCAATTTACGCTACTTTCTACCTGATCGTAAATACTGATCGTAAAAAGACCCCCCGACCACTTTGAAAAACGTTTAACGGGGCCTGCATGTAAGAGCCCGGGATGATGTGGATTTTTGTCTGCCCCCCCCCCCCAAACGTTTTTGCTCATTACACCACTGCTGGTTACTATTACGTTCCAATATTTGGCTCGCATAATTTCACATTTGGCCCCCCCCCCCCTCCCGCCCTAAGAAATCCTGGATCCGCGCCTTGGCTTATGTATCATGTCCCTAACCCTCAGCAAAGGAAGGAAGCGACAGAGAGTGGAATTTGTTACCGTAAAGCATTATGCGAACGGTGGCGTCCCCTGTACTATTATGTCTTTTTAAAGGTATATTTTTCTGTTAAGCTTATAATATTATATAGAGACATCTCAATGATCTAGCTAATATTTCCCCCGCTCCAGTGGTGCAAATCTTGCCCCCCCCCCTTCGACTGAGAGTCAAATTTGTGAAAATTTACATTGGTGACAAGACAATATATTTTACAAGAAAACCACTTCAGGCCCCCCCCCCGAAAATAAATATAAATGTCCGACATCTGAATGTCCGATTCGTCGGTTTAATGGGGCTGGTGTTGGTTTGTTTTAGACTATATAGCCTTCAGATAGTTTCATTAATAGGATAGTATATCGAATAAAATCAGACTTAGTGATGTTTTCGAGCAACTTACCAGTATTAAATATCCATTTTCCTAAATAAACCCGTGAAACCTTGGTCTTTCGACACACAAAAGAAGATTACTAAATTTGGCGCATGGTTCACTCGGTTTAATGGTGCAGGACTGGTTTGTTTGAGCCTATAAAGCCTTTAGATGGTTTCATTAATGAGATATATATCAAATCAAATCATATACTGACCGATTTTATCAAACATTATAGTATCAAATTTCCATTTTCCTAAATAAACCCGGGGACCTCGGTCTTTCGACACAAAAGAAGAGTACTAATTTTGGGGCATGGTTTAATGGTGTTGGCACTCGGTTTAATGGTGACGGTTCGTTTGAGACTAGAATGCCTTTGCATTGTATAATGAAATATATATCGAATCAAATGAGACTAAGCAGGGCTCAAATTAATTTTATGTCCACGGGGGCTCTTCCCAAAAAAAAAGAGCCCCAGTGAGCCTTCTCACGGGGGCTCTTTTAGTACTGACGGGGGCTCTTTTTTATACAAATATCCTGTTACTGACTTTCATCCCGTGATGACATTCTCTCGATTTCTTCCCGTTCTGCACATTTTTTCCTCCTCATTATTGGGAGCAACCTTTACATTCTTTCTTTACTGAGCCGCGTAGCGGCGAGGCGATTTGTGTGTGTGCTATTTTGGACAGGCGCGGATCCACGGGCCGATTCTACCGACCCCCCCCCCCCCTCCTAGCCTCCCAAACCGGTAAAAAAAATATGATAGTAACGTAAATTTTACTTTAAAAAATAAAATAAAAAACGCCCCCCCTGACCTGCCAGTGACACAAATGCGGCATCAAAATATTTGTGCTTCTCTGACCGTAATTAAATGCCTAAAACCCATGAACCCCCCCCCCCCACACACACACCAATTTACGCTCGCTACCCTCTACCTGATCGTAAATACTTTAGCCCCCTTTGATAAACTTTCCGCGGGGCCTGTGTATATAATTTATACGCATACAACACTGATCTCTATGATGTCTTTAACGTGACATATCTTCTTCTCCCCTTGCAAACGAGAAAGAAAACAAGGCTCTTGAAAGTCAAATAGATATATATTAAAAAATGTAAATAATGTTTCAGTATTTTTGTCATTTCTTTTTACGAATTTGCCTCGCTCACGACTGCAGCAATTAGTCACCATATAGTCAAATAGCCCTTTCATTTCATTTTAGAAATAACCTCTTTCTCTCTTCAAGAGATATGGAATGTTCAATCTGAGGGCTTTTTGTGGTCTTTGAAAAGAGCACACAATGGGAGCAGTGTAATGGATTGAAAGTCAGACAGCCTTTTCATTTCTTTTTTTAGAAATAAACTCTAATCCATCCCTTGGTATCGAAATTGCACTGCCCCTAATGTGTTCTCTTTTTAAAGAGCACAACGTACCTTCGGACTTCGGATTAGGTAGCAGAACACAATACCTGAATACTGCATGACACAACATTCAATGGATTCAAAAAGGATAAATCCTAGGGATCCTTGGTATACATTGTTACCTTTCTTCGCCCCAGTGATCTCGAGGCAGCAGACAGCAAGAAATGTTGTAAATAATAAAAGGTCCACGGGAGTGGTTCTTAGAAGCTTTCATCTAAACATAAAACTCACACTCTCTCCAACTGTATACAACAAAAGGTTGTCTTGGGAACCACTTCTATCTTAACGGATAGGGTGCAGGGGCAAAACCTTTTCCGATACCTGTATAAAACCAATCCTTCTTTATAATTTCGAAATATGAGGGCTTGAATACTTGATAAAGGATACGAAAGAATTAAAGAAATGCTACAAAACATTCCTACCTGACTCCCTTCAACCGATTTTGTTTAAAGCTCTCATTGGCACTAACAGATCAGCGATGAGTAGCACTTTTATAGCGGAAACTGAACGATTCCCCCTCGCACTAACAATATTAAAATGTGCTGTTGGCTGCTGGCATCACGATGATAAACTCCTCCGAAAAGAGCTTTGTTTAGCAAGCTTACGTTGAGGGCAAAATCATTGACATCAAATATTGCAAAAACATGAAATCCTTTTAAAACTCATGAGGTTTCTCTCGCATCTGGCAAAACCATAATACATTTTCTATCAATAGGAAAAATTACAAGATAGGTATATAAAAGCCTGGAAAGACAGTCTATGAAAATAATAATGAATACTCTACAAAATTAAAAGCATATAGAACAGGGTTCAAATTATTTTGTTGTACTCACACCTCTTTTAGTACTGACGGGGGCTCTTTTTTTATACAAATATCCATTGAATTGGTATCTATGATACTCCTCAATTATTTGCTATTTCATCATTATCATTTTAATCAGCATTTTCCCTCTTACAAATTTACAAGCTACATAACTGTTACTGACTTTCATCCCGTGATGACATTCTCTCGATTTCTTCCCGTTCTGCACATTATTTCCTCCTCATTATTGGGAGCAACCTTTACATTCTTTCTTTACTGAGCCGCGTAGCGCCGAGGCGATTGTGTGTGTGCTATTTTGGACAGGCGCGGATCCACGGGCCGATTCTACCGCCCCCCCTAGCCTATAAACCGGTAAAAAAAAATATGATAGTAACGTAAATTTTACCTTAAAAAATAAAATAAAAAACGCCCCCCCCCCCCTGACCTGCCAGTGACACAAATGCGGCATCAAAATATTTGTGCTTCTCTGACCGTAATTAAATGCCTAAAACCCCTGAACCCCCCCCCCCCCACACCAATTTACGCTCGCTACCCTCTACATGACCGTAAATACTTTAGCCCCCACTTTGATAAACGTTCCGCGGGGCCTGTGTATATAATATATACGCATACAACACTAATCTTTATGATGTCTTTAACGTGACATATCTTCTTCTCCCCTTGCAAACGAGAAAGAAAACAAGGCCATTAAAAGGGATTAAGCGACAAATAATGATTGTGATTCAAATTGATGCGAATATTTGTTTGAATAAGCACTGCTATTCACCCGAATCTTCTTTTTAAAAACAACTTTTACAAATCTCAGCCATGCTTACTGTGTTGAGACGTTCCATTCAATGTAAAATACTCATCAAAGAATACACTTCTCCTAATCTGAAAGTGATCTTACAACACAGTGGCAGAATTGCATGGCTGAGATTTGTAAAAGTCGTTTTTACAAAGAAGATTCTGGTGAAAAGCATTGCTTATTCAAAAAAAATCCTTGCATCAATTTGAATCACAATGATTATTTGTCGCATGATCCTTTTATTAAATAACCTTGTTTTCTTTTTTGTTTGCAGGGGGAGAAGAAGCTATGTCACGTTAAGAAATCATAAAGATCAGTTGTATTATGCGTAATATATACATTATGATACCAGAACAAAATGTTGATTATCAGAATGTCATTTTAGAATACCTCTATACAAATACCACATTGTCTTTAGCCCGTATCAGTAGTAGTATGAGCCAATATAAAGCTATTATTCTTTATTCAGTTCAGTATAATGCTTTTCCTCAAAAATAGTTTCGTTAATTTTTTAGGGTTGAGACGCTAAGAAACGGTTTCAAATGTACATTCCACAAACCCTGAACCATTGCAAAATGATGGTGGTTCTCTCTCTCTCTCTCTCTCTCTTTCTCTCTCTTCATTTTAATCATGCATTATCAACTACATATACAGCAGCGACAAAAAACTTAGGGTTATCTGAGATAGGTGAAAGTAAGAGTTAAAAAGAAAGTCATGCTAAAACGGCGCTTCACCTCCCCCCCCCCCCTGAAAAAGCATCCCCCCCCCCGCTTTAATATTCACCGGCCGGCTGAGTCGGCGCAAAAATGCTGAAAAAAAACTGGACCCCCAAAACAAATATGTGCATTTATCCAGCCCCCCCACCCCCCCCCCCTCCGCTCATTCGCCGATCGCCGGCTGGCTGATTCGCCGATAAATATTTTCTCAAGATTTGCCCCCCCCCCCCCTCCTGCCGCCGGCTGGATTCGCCCCTGATTTTTGACCACCGTAAGTGATGTTTTCCTGGCATCTACTTACATGCGAAGCATCGTCCACGAGCCGCATAGCGGCGAGGCGATTTTTTTTGTTGTTGTTGCTATTTTGAACCCCCGTATTGTTTTCCTTGCATCTACTAACATCTTACTGTGTGGGTCGATCTGGACACATAATGGCGTTTTTCTATGCACATCACATTTTCACTTGGCAGCCCAAGGGGCCGGGGAGGGGGAAGGAGGGGGTTCAACCCCCTAACCCCCCCCCCCGTAAATCTGCCCATGTTACCATAACATTCCACGACATCTTGGTCTTCCTCTTCTTAACCCCCCCCCCCCGTAGATCTGCCCATGTTACCATATCACTCCACGACATATTGGCCTTCCTCTTCTTACCCCCCCCCCCCCCGTAGATCTGCCCATGTTACCATATCATTCCACGACATCTTGGTCTTTCTCTTCTTCTCAATAGGGACTTTTAGATTTGCGTGGACGTGGACGTGTTACGTCCTTTTAAGGCACTGGCAGTCACATGACTTGTGACCGGGCATGTGACGTCCTTTTAAGCACTGGCAGTGCCTTAAAAGGAGGTCACACGTTGCAGTCCACGTTCTCATCGTGCAAATCTAAAAGTCCCTTATATTGATTTACTGGTCGAGGTTCATTATTTGCTGGTCATTTGAAATCACCAGATTTCAGCGGGTTTCCGCTTTTCACAACGAAAAACTTCTCCATGACCATGTTTCTGCCCCCCCCCCCCCCCACTCAGTGTTATTTAGGGTACGCATAATTATGCTCGTTCCCTCTTTTTGAAACGGCACCCCCTATCTGAGGACTGCCAACATTTTCGAACCCCCCTTTCGCGGGCTTTTCCTGCCTTGGAGAGCCCCCTAAATCAGGAAAAATGCTCAATGTACCCCCCCCCCCCCCCTATCTTCGGAATAATTTCTCAGGAGTCCAAGGAGATGAGAGAAAAGAAAAAAAAACACCCCCTTTTTAAAGAAATCTCCGGGTGAAAAGTCAAATACACCCCTTTTTTTTTTACAATTCTCGGGCCGGACTTTGTCGCACGAAAAGTACCCCTTTACCGGACATTTTGGCAACACGCATGCGGTTATTCTGACCCCTGAGTGGGGGGGGGGGGGGGGGCCGGGGTTTCTGCCCTTGCGCGATCGCCTCCATAGCTCCAGCAGACATGGCGCGGCAGCGTCCACACGTACCGTTACTAACGGCACAGCTAGTAGGCCTATAACCACTGCTGACGGCGGCACTGCACTGCGAGCTGAATCGGTAATAATAGGCCTACTCATAGAACGAGAAATCTTGCACGCTAATCTAAGTCCCATTTCATTGGTTTAAGGTTTGTAAATTGAAACTCAATATTGTGTTAAAGTTATAACAGAAAAGATAATCTTTATTTTATAATTCCACGGGGGCGATTTTGAATTTTGCAATCGCCCCCGTGAGCAACCTGACAGGGGCGATTATGCAGCTCACGGGGGCGAATCGCCCACCGCCCCCGTGTATTTTGAGCGCTGAGACTAAGTGATATTATCGATCATCTTACCAGTATTAAATTCCATTTTCCTAGATAAACCCGGGTAACCTCGGTCTTTCGATACACAAAAGAAGATTACTAAATTTGGCGCATGGTTTAATGGTGTTGGCACTCGGTTTAATGGTGTTGGTTTGTTTGAGACTTTATAGCCTTAGTATGGTTTCATTAATGAAATATATCTCGGATCAAATCATATACTGAGTGATGTAATCGAACATTATAGTGTAAGGTTTTAATTTCACTGATACTTGTTTATTTTACACTGTACATTTAGCTTTCCACTCCGTTATGCTTTAGTGCACTTCTGACCTACATTCATTCTCTCATGTCTGCCTGCTCTTGGCTTCTATTGTTCTGTCCCTATTCATTCATCCTAATGCACATTACCTGCTATAGCACCACACACACACACACTCTTCCTTATCTCTTAGCTATTCAACCCAGCACACATGGCACATGGCACTCTATCTTTAACAAGCTTTTCTATTGGTTTCCTACTTATTGTCCAATCTTGTGATTGGGTATTATTGTTTGATGGACTGCATGTCAGCCATCTTGGCAGCCATTTTGGGGCTGTAATAAAATCTGATAGTGCAGCTCAAGTCTTAAAACATGTAAGACCACTTTTGTTTTGTGTGGGTCCTTACAACTGGTGCCAGCGGTGGTTTTTCTGCACTAAACTGTAATTGCAGCCTTCCTTCATATGTAGAAATTCTTGCAGTGTTTTTAGTGGTGAGTTGCAGAGTGAAATTCTCCCTCCATCTGTATATGAATGTGAATTTTTGAGAGCATGATATCACCCTTCTTGTCACTGATTGACCTCCCTTCATGTTAAGCTGAGGCAGTTAGTTTTTGTGTGTATTCAACCTCCTTCATTATTACTGAAGTTTTATCTTGAGCTTTTGCGAGCCTTGATTTCTTCCTACATCAGTAATTTTGTGAATTCCTTCATTCATCCTTCATCAGTAAGTGAGATTTCCTTTACCCTTTTTCATACTGGAGCTGTATTTTGGTGAATATTCCTGCATTCATCGATTCGTCAGTGGGTGAGGTTTCTTTTCTTCACCCTACAGTTCTGTATTTTTCTAGCAACTTATCACATCCGGTTTGCATGTATAGTCTGCCTTTGGCTGCCGTACATTACAGCATTCTGCCATATAAACCTGCATATTCTACATAGTGTTGGCGTAGCAACATAACCAGTTGCAGAATACACCCTCCTTCCATCATAGCCGATCGCCACAGATATTTCAACTGTTGAGTTTGCATTTTCTTCATCTGCACTCTGAGTGACCCCCCCCCCCTCCTTCACACTCATTCAGTAAGTTCTACTGTGTTGATACCTGGTTGATGATCATATCTGTCGAGTCAATTGCCTATAACTCTTACAGTATGGCGTCTTATCGCATGGAATTGCCAGAGGTGTTTACGGGAGAGAACGGCAAGGACTTCCGTCAATGGATACGTCGATTTGAAGTTGCTGCACAGGTGTTTTCGGACACTTCTGTTAACTTAACCCTCCTCCTTCCGGCAAGACTAGCAGGGTCAGCCTTCATCGTGTGGGAGAGCTTGTCTCCTTCGGACAAGAAGGATTTCAAGAAGATGAAAGAGAAACTCTCTCAGGTTTTCGGCCGGACACAGTTTATTGACACATTCAAGTCTTGTATTACTGCCCGAACTCGCCAACCAGGTGAGCCTTTAGAAGTATTTGCATCGGCCATTGCTTCCTTAGTAGAAGAGGCTTTCCCGTCTTATGATGAGAATGCAAAAGGTGGTGAGAGATATCGCCGATTTGTTGCCGGGGTAGACAAACCACTTCAAGTGAAGATTCACGAGCTCGGAGGCTGTGATTTCGACGAGGCATTAAAGATTGCGCTACGTGTTGAAAGAGCACACCAAGCACATGATTTTGGTGTGGTAGCAGCTGTAGATGATCGGGTCCAGGACAAGACGCCTGCAGAATCATCAGTCTTACGACTGCTACTGCCAAGACTCAACGAGTTAGAAAAGAAGCTGGACAGGATGTCCTTAAAGTTAGAGACAGTTGAAAGGCCTAGCAGATCTCAGCAACGTGGTGGAAGCCCTTCAGGACGTGGCCATGAGGGAAGAAACCTGGAACGTCATGGTTCGCCATCACCAAGCCGTAACTACCAAAGACACAGATCTCCAGAATATTCAAGACAGAGATCTCCAGACTATGCGAGACACAGATCTCCAGAATATTCAAGACAGAGATCTCCAGACTATGCAAGACACAGATCTCCTGAATATGGAAGACGCGGATATTCAGGTCAATATGGGGGACGCACATCTCCAAGCCCTAATCGGAGCTACGCGCACCAATCTAGGACTTCGCCCTATAGACGGCCCTATGAATCGTCTGGCAGCAGAAATCAGCAGCATCCTTCCACTGCAGGTTATCAAGTCGACTCCCATAGACAGGCTCCCTATCGTCAAGTTCGTTTTGAAGACCAGCAGCAGGGAAACCAGCAGCAGGGAAACTTCTGGTAGTTGAGGAAGAGGGCCATTCATCAGCTACACACACCAAGGCCCCAATACGAATAGCACCCATTTCGCCAAAGAAATCACCCTACATCCCTATCGTTATCGACAATGTCTATGTATTGGCACTCGTAGATAGTGGATCATTCATCTCTCTGTTGAGTGCCAAATTTTTGTCATCCATTCCAGCATCACAAAGGAGCCCGTTGGAAAAGTTGACATCCATGGCATCTACTATCACAGGTGGGCTGGTAGACAACATTGGAACAATTGTACCATCTCTGCACTTAGGGAACAAGGCTACACAGCACCAGTTCTTTGTTGCACGCAACATCACTCATTCAGTTGTCCTTGGATGGGACTTTATTGACAGCCAGAATGCCTGCATATCGTCAACATCGTTCAACATGCCTGGAAACGTTATTCCCTTCATCGATCGTCAGCAATACCAAGCCCCGCTGAAATGTAAAGTTTCTCTTGTTGGACAAGCTCGGATTCCCCCAAGCTGCGAAACTCACGTCCAGGGAAGATTGTCGTCGCCACAGTTCGACATCGTACCAAGAGACTACGATGGCTACTTTGAACCAACATTGCAAGTTCACATTCCTGTTATCGGTGCAAGATCTCTGTTCAAGCCTCAAGATGGTCTTATTCTAGTACGCCTCATTAACCCCTCTGACGAAGCAGTCGATCTACCTGCAGACACCTGCCTTGGTCAATTCTTCTCCATTACTGGGGATACCGAAGAGGAATACAAGATCATGAGCGTAACTACTGACGCTGATCCACAAGTGTCAGACAAGTCGCCAGTTGCTGGTGTTCTCCCTTCTTCAGAACTCACGAGGACAGAGTACGAGAAAGCTGAACATCTTCTTCAGACCTACAGTGATATTTTCAGCACGACGTCTCAGGATATTGGTCAGACTGACATTATTCATCACCACATTGACACCACCACAGCTACTCCAATACGGCAGAGGGCGTATCGAACTTCACCAGCAATGAGAGTGGAAATTCAGGAGCAAGTGGACGAACTTCTGCAAAGAGGCATCATTGAAGAGAGCTTCAGCCCATGGGCGAGCCCAATCGTCATGGTAAAGAAGAAGGACAATACATACCGATTTTGCGTGGATTACAGAAAACTCAATGCAGTAACTGTTCGAGATTCTCACCCTATTCCACGTCAAGATGATTCAATTGACTCCCTTTCTTCATCAGCATATTTCAGCGTCATGGACTTATCAAGTGGATATTGGCAGGTCAAGCTCGATCCCCAAGATACAGAGAAGACTGCTTTTACCACAGGCACAGGGCTTTACCAGTTCACTGTCATGCCATTCGGACTGGTCAACGCTCCCATGACATTTCAGCGCCTCATGGAAGCCGTTCTACATGGCCTCCACTGGTCTACATGCCTTGTATACCTTGATGACTGCATAGTCATGGGCAAGGACTTCGATGATCATTGCAAGAACCTCCAAGAAGTATTGCAACGATTCAGAGACGCTGGACTCAAACTCAAACCCTCAAAGTGTGGTTTTTTCAAGAAAGAAGTTACGTACCTTGGCCACATAATCAACACCGAAGGAGTGAAACCTGACCCAAGCAACGTTGAGAAAGTCAAGTCCTGGCCTCAGCCGAGGACACCGACTGATGTCCGATCCTTCCTTGGCCTGGCATCTTTCTACCGACGTTTTGTGCCGAGTTTCTCTAAGATTGCAACTCCCTTGTCGACCCTTACACAAAAAGGTCAACAGTTTGTATGGACAGCAGAGTGTGAAAAGGCTTTTCAACATCTGAAAGAAGCTCTAACCAATCCACCTCTCCTCGCCTATCCAGACTTTGAAAAGGAGTTCATCCTATCTTCGGATGCATCCCTTCATGCAGTTGGTGCTGTCCTCTCACAGACTCAAGATGGTAAAGAACGTGTAATCTCCTACTTCAGCCAAACTCTCAGCGCTACGCAGAAGAAATGGTCTACCTATGATCGAGAGCTCTGGGCAATTGTTACAGCTGTTCGCCATTTTCGTCATTATCTGAGACACCAACACTTCACTATCCTGACAGACCACAAACCTCTTTTGGCTCTCAGGAAGTTCCCAATTCAAGACGATGCAACTGGGAAGAGAACACGATGGATATTGGAACTTAATTCCTACACGTTCAGCCTTATTCACAAGAAAGGACAATCACACAGAAATGCAGATGCATTATCTAGACTCCCGAGTCAAGAGAGCCAAGTCACTCCAAGATTGACGGATCAGCTACTCAAGCACATGGTGACCAATCCACTGTGTAATGCAGTCGAGACTCGTTCATCAAAACCACGAGTATCAACAAACGCGTCTACTCCCAATGATGCAACGAGGCAGTCTGCACCAAACGTCCTTCATCCTTACCGTGGTGTCATCCTTGACAGTGATGTAGATGTTCAACATGAACAGCAACTAGATCAAGACATCAGTACAGTCATCGAATGCGTTAACAATGGTGAGCGGCCAACCATTCGACAGATCCGTAGACACAACCCCCGGGTTAGACGTCTCTTGTGGCAGTATCCCAAGTTCACCCTCCAAGACGATATACTCTACAGGAAGAGGAAAGACAAGCTTGGTAATCTCTCATTCCAACTTGTCGTACCAAACTCCCTCATTCCGAGGGTACTCCAAGAGTTACACGGTGACCCATCATCCGGACATTTCGGCGCTCATCGCACAATACAGAGAGCAGAGTCAATGTGCTATTGGCCCTTCATGAGGAAGGAAATCACTGATTTCTGCAACACATGCACAGCTTGTGAGTCCTTCCGGTTACCAACCCCTAAGCATCAAGCACCCTTACGTCCCATTACCACTACTCGCCCTTTGGAGATGGTCTTTGCCGACATTGCTGAGCTTCCAAGTTCAAGACGAGGATTTCGCTATATACTCGTTGTGACTGATCATTTCAGCAAATATGTCAATATCTTCCCAATGAAAGATCAGACTGCTCCAACCATCGCCAAACATCTGTTTGAAGAATATGTGAAAGAACATGGTATTCCAGAGACTTTGCACACCGACCAAGGTCGACAGTTCGAATCAAGATTAGTGCAAGAACTATGCGGCAAATTGGGCATCAAAAAGTCTAGATCGACACCCTATCATCCCCAAGGAGCTGGCATAGTCGAACGATGTAATCGCACCATCAAAGATCAACTTGCGAAGTACATTTCTCATCAAGGAGGAGAATGGGACACTCACATCAATCAAGTCCAGTTAGCGTACAACACAAGTACTCATGCCTCAACAGGTTTGACGCCATACTACATCATGCATGGCAGGGAAGCCCGTACACCTGCGAACATCACCTGTTCAACTCCCCCTCCATCGTCATCTGGCAAGACACTCCTCGAATACACAACCAACCTGTCTGAGCGATTGAGAAAGGCATGGGAGTACACCATACAGAATACACGACAGCAACAGCAACAACAGAAACGACAGTACGATGTGAAGAAACGTATTTCCAAGTACGACACAGGTGACTTTGTTTGGTTACATGACCCAACCAACATTAGGAACAAACTTGAACCGAACTGGAAAGGTCCTTTCAGAGTATCTTCCTCATCAGACGATGGACTAAATTATGACATAGTTCATGTCCATGATGAAAAGTTCAAGCGACGGGTCCATCATAATCGTTTGAAACCGCATCGAGCCAGAGCCCCACAAGTGATGTCAACTCCACCATCCCCACCAACCCCACAGCCTACGTCAATACATGGGACTGAGAGGACAACGACACAGTACCCACCAGGTCCCCCAGCAGAAGACGAGACTAGGAGAAAGGTGCAGTCAAATCAACCTAATAGCCATAGACCAGCCTATATCACGTGGTCATCTCTACCACCAGATCGCATCCTCCATCACGAGCAGTCAGACCATGACCAACCACTATGGTCTAGTTTGTCTGTTCGGCAACAAGCATCAAACCAGCCAACCAATTCAACAGAACGCATCCTCCATCACCGACAGTCAGACCATGACCAACCATCACGGTCAAGTTTGTCTGTTCGGCAACAAGCATCAAACCAGCCAACTAATTCTAGCCACCAATCCAGGCTAATTGACTCAGCCCCACTTCAGCAACAACCTAGGCCATCCCTGCCAACTACTCAAACCCAACATCAGCTGTCCTCGCCGGTTGGCCAACTTCAACTCAGACCCCAATATCAACTGAGGTCGACGACTCACCAATCCCAACTTCAGCCATCCTCATCAGCTGAGCAACCTCAACCTCAGCCATCCTCATCCGCTGACCAACCCCAACATCAGCCGTCCTCATCCGCGGACCAACCCCAACCTCAGCCGTCCTCATCCGCACGTACGAGATCTGGTCGACAGGTTAAAGTACCCGCCAAGTTTCAAGATTACAAACTGTAAAGACTTTTGAGAACTAATGTTTGCAATAGTGATAGATGATTGAAGGACTTGCTGATTTTCACTTTTCGCTGTCAAATCATGCTTTCGCCATGGCCACATTGTTTGTGGCAATATGTTATTGATGTAATTCTTGATTTGTGAACGTTTTGGAAGATTTATGATATTTTCGTAGGGCTTGTCAGTAAAGATAGGATTAAATTGTCAGTTTTTTTAATGTTTAGACGGGGAAAAAGAAGAAGACAAACTTTTAAACATTTTGTCGTGTGTTTTTCCATCGAATTTGTTAGTTACACATCAATTGGGTGAACTCATTTATGCTCCTATTTTTTATTTAAAAAAAAAAAGACTCAAATGTCAAATTTTGATTGCACATTTTGCAATTGTGCTGAATTTTAAGATAAAAAGAAAAGAAAGGAATGTACGATTCAGATTGTATTGGTCACAGGGTTGACCTGAATTATTTTACAGAGGACTTTCTAAATGTGTCAACAAAAACAAAAAAACTAAAAGTCGATGTGATTATTTAACTTAAAGGTACATGTTTACATTGTTTTCTGCACATTTTTTTTTAGTCATTTGACCTATATTAATGTTTTCGGATATTTGGATTTAAAACAGATTCTCGATTCATGAATTCATAAGATGTGTTTTTTCATTACATTAATCATTTGTAGTCGAGATTTTATCGACCATAGACACTGTATTTGTATAATGTCTCCTTAAAATCTGAGACAGTTTTTGAAAGAGTTATGTCAGAATGCATGCATATTCTCTGTGTACATTGTATTTCATTGTTCAATTGAAAAGAATTTTTTAACAGCAATTCGCAAAACGGTGAAAAAAAAATTTGGGTGAAGACATTGCCATGTACATTTTTTTGTTGTTGTAATTTTTGAAAATTGCCAAATTGGGTATGGAATTATTTGATTTTGTCATTTACATGTATGACTGGAAAAAAAAAGAGAAAGGAAATTATTTAGTGTTTATGTCTACATATCATCAAGCTAGGATTTTCAGGGTGAAAAAGGATTGAACCCATCAAAGTTGGGAAGTTGTTTGAAAGATGTTTATTGATGAATTTTTTTTGTATTTGCTCTATACATGTATGTGACCTTTCATTTTAAACGGTTTAATCTTCCCTGATATGAATAGATGCTGTTTCTTAAACAAAAAAAAAAGGGAATTGTACAGAAGGAAAACTACATGATTTTATTTGATCAGGTATTTCAAGCTAGTTTTATGTGACTCATTTTTTTTTTTTTTTTTCAAAAACAAATGCATGTTAATACGATGTATCTTTTAAAATGAGGACATTTTTCTGTGAAGATGGAATATTATGTAAGGTTTTAATTTCACTGATACTTGTTTATTTTACACTGTACATTTAGCTTTCCACTCCGTTATGCTTTAGTGCACTTCTGACCTACATTCATTCTCTCATGTCTGCCTGCTCTTGGCTTCTATTGTTCTGTCCCTATTCATTCATCCTAATGCACATTACCTGCTATAGCACCACACACACACACACTCTTCCTTATCTCTTAGCTATTCAACCCAGCACACATGGCACATGGCACTCTATCTTTAACAAGCTTTTCTATTGGTTTCCTACTTATTGTCCAATCTTGTGATTGGGTATTATTGTTTGATGGACTGCATGTCAGCCATCTTGGCAGCCATTTTGGGGCTGTAATAAAATCTGATAGTGCAGCTCAAGTCTTAAAACATGTAAGACCACTTTTGTTTTGTGTGGGTCCTTACAATAG
>JAVYIG010017104.1:0-27832 GCA_035222895.1 Strongylocentrotus droebachiensis
TATGATGATTTTACCCCGCAAAGTTACTAAACCCTCATAACTCAGTTACAACTATGGTTGTCAGCCTGATTATTTTGGCAATATGATATTATTTTTCTCTCAAGAAGATTCCCAATGACATTTGCCCCACATTATTGGAAGTATGCTATTCCGTTTTTCATGGGCCCACCCTGTTTGACAGCAAAGGTTCGTTTTGGGGGAGGGGCTTGTATCGTGGGTGGGGGGGGGGGGGGGCACATCGCTGATTAGATGAAACACGAGAAGGAGAAGGTATTATTTTCTTTCACGTTGCTCTCCTCTGTTCATGTTTGAAGGACAAAGAATCTTTCCTACGTCCCTCTTTTTTTATTTTACCATTTGATGGACGTACACATATCTCGTTTGTTTTCTTTTCATTTTTAATCGATTTGCCAGATGTGTGTCTCTGCCATGAATTGTGAATGATTCATTTTACTTTAAAACAAAAAATATTGAAGAGTACCCTGTATTTGTTACCTGCTGAAAGGTGTATTATTGTAATATAATACAGTTAAAGTATAAACAAAATGTAGTAACAATTTATACAACCTCCCCCATTGCTCATTATCCCTCCTCTCATTCTCTCTCCTCTCTCTCTTTCATTCCGTTTATACCAAAAATTAAATTATGTTTCTTTTTCAAATATAATCGTCACTTTAACCCTGTTTCAGAGTTTCTACTTTGTAGTGCAAATGTAAGCATCAATACTTTGTATTATTTTATTATCAACTAATGTTTGTGTTTATTGTGCTACGTTATCTATGTAATGAACATAATAAAGACAATAAAATTTGATTATTTGAAAATTTATCGGCTTTATTGTCCTCTATATTTGCCATGTCTACTTTTGGCATCAGCAATATTTTATCGATTGTAGCAATATTATATTCCTTCAAGAAATCTTTAAGAATTAGACTTAATAAGCCAAGTCATTAATATGATATCAAGATGTTTTGACAAATCGTCAGTTTGATGAACTCATCAGTTATTTTCTAGAATAATAGTACCTCGCATAAAAAAATTATGAAAAAGGAGGAATTTACAAATATATTCACAATCACATCAATTATTCTTTACCAAATGTTGATACTAAGGTAAATAAACAAGAAAAAGGGTGATTATATTGTATTCATTGCAATAGTATGCTTAAATGTAAAGGTTTGCGGTATAAATGAAAGATAGAGATTATTAAAAGAAATATCGGAAGAATATTTATATATACTGTATATGCCGACTTATTTTACATTCAAATCATACAATCAATTGAAGATTAATCTGTCACAAATAACACAAACGGTAACTACAAAAATCAAATTTAACTTACATATATTACTCAACTTTTCAAATTTGCTTCATCAATGCCTTTGTGTCGGTCGTATAACTTTCCCTTCCGCTACATTGTATGTCTATGATTTCTCTGATTTCGCTTTCAAACACATGTTTCAATACAGAATCTCTTTGATCTTCTCCAATTGTGTTGCATTGTAAAACAAACCTGTACGTACACTCTCATAACCTTAGGACAGTCATTTTGTACTAGACATTAAAGTGACTTGGTAACATTGTTGAAGGTTGATGAAAAAATTCGATTTTTTTTTTTATTTTTTTTTTTATTTTTTTTTTATTTGGTTGTTGTATGAAATGTAACTTATTACATTCCTTTTACTGTACTAACCCTCTAACTTATGCTTTAACAAAAAATCTTGACATGTTTTAAGAAAATATGAATTAATAGATTGATAGTTTAACTAAACCAGACATCGAAATACGGGCAATATAATTCCTTTCATGAGACCCAACAGATGTTACTTATTGATTCAAAATAGTACATTATACAAGTAAAAAAGTAATCAGGGTTAGATAAGAAATTCTAGACTTAAATGTATGAATTTTAAAAAATCTGTTTTAGACATTACCAATTGTTTAACTGAACCTTTATATGAAGATCCCAAATTAATTGTTATTTAAAAGAATTGATCTAAATATAATTGTGCTACACTTTACTGAGAAGTGGAATTGGAGAATTTGTACAATCTGAAATTCGTTAAATGAATATGGCACAAATCATGAATTGGTACTGCAGTCCCCAGAAAGAAATATACTGACCACAAATGAATACAATCTACGAAAGTAGATTGCAAAAAAAAACTGAGTATAAGCTATTTCATATGTTTTCCTATGAAATTACTCTGATATTTTACATAAACTGTAAAGCTCAGAAGAAGGGGTAAGGGCCAGGATGATCAAATATTGAAAGCCAATTACTATTGAAAATCAACGAGGGCATAGTAAACTGTGTTGGAGGCTGTGCAGTTCAATTCCCAGGGGTGGGACATACGTCGGAATAGTCGTCACAACAGTTCCCATTATCAACACACATGCTGTAACTATGGCACTATATTAACTGTATATCATAAACATAGCTAATCCATTTTGGAATAGGTAGTCAAGTTTCCCCTATACTAATAATAATAATAATAGCTAGTTCTTATATAGCGCTTTTCAGGACCGAAGGCCCTCTCAAAGCGCTTTACAGATATATATATTATTATCCCGGTCATAGGATTCAGGCTTACCCGCACACAATGTATGCACATTTTCCACTCCCTGGGGAGCATTCCAGCCAGGCGTCTTTTTTTACAAGCGCACACTTGCTAATCTAACCACATTAGCTACTACTACTACCTCGGGGGGCGACACACGTCTTCATAGTCATCGCAACAGTTGCCATTCGACTCGCACTGGCTGTCACAGTAGCAACTCTCAGCATTACAAGAATACTCGGAGTTCACACAGCAGCTGTCTGAACAGGATCCGTTTCTTGGTACTGTGGATAAAATTATTAGAATGCTTTGTTTCCGAAATAATATATGCAAGAGTTGAAATACTCACAAAAGTTTGTGTAAACATAGGTTTACCATAAAACATGTGGATTATAGTAGTCCAATATCATAAAGTTTAACATTATAATCACTTTAAACAAATTATATGAAAGAGACAAAAATATATGCATGTACACTATATACACCTGGGGGGGGGGGGGGGGGTGTTTCACAAAGATCCTAAGTCGAACTTAACTCTAAGTTGGACTTAAATTTTATGGAGAGCCATTTGTAGTCTTGAAATAAAATATATTCCAAAGCGAAAATTCAAGTATATTAGACTATATATAAATTCCACATCAAGAACATGAAATCTCCTTTATAATAGAAAATATGAATTATTTGAAAATCAACATGTTATGTCTTTTAAAATAACTTTTACCAAATATTTTCATAGATGCTAACGGATTTCCATAATTGTTATCCAACTTAGAGAAAAGTTCAACTTAGGATCTTTGTGAAACACCCCCTGATCCTATAACCATTTAAGTACCTTCTACTATTATTTCAGTGTGTATGTGTGTGTGTCTGCGTGTTTTTTTGTTTTTTTTAATGTAATTTTACTTCTGGGAACTAACCTTTTAATATTGTTACCATATAAACTACGTGAATCAGAATCAGTTTGTAGCCAAAGACAGACAACCGACCTCACCTCTAGCCCCACTGATATCTCTTTATACATTGGTATTGACATTGTGCCTTAGGAATTCCGAAACAGACGCTTATATTGTCACTTTTTTATCGTTACTGCGTTAACCGAGGACTCGTTTCTTCATTCTAAACTAGATTGTATGTAGCCTGTTACACATTCAAGAAATTAAAAAAACAAATTATCTGTGAACAGTTCAGGTTGAGACAAATATTTTAGACATGTGCTGACAATGATCTATTAGTACATTCCCCTGTGTCAAAGAATTAATTCATCAGATATATTCAAACCATCTTGATATACTTTTTCAACAATAATAAAAAAAAGCTTACCACAATACTCATCAGATGAATCTACACAGTCGCTAAATCCATTACATACATCAAAGCGGGTAATACATTGTCCGTTCGTGCACTGGAAAAGATCCTCATCACAACCTGACGAGGCAAAATATATTTGAAAGAGCTATAACATTTATTAAACATTTTACATGGCTCAAATATTCCAAACGTGTTTGGTTAAATAGTGCTTCTTTTGTTCTGCTTTTAATTTTTATCTGTTATTATGATGATATTCTACGACTTGAACAATCTAATGTTAATTAAAATCTCAAGGCAGAAACAGAAATTCTATTTCAGGCATTTATATTTTTTTTATATTTGAAAGTTGTTTGAGCATTTCTCATATTCATATATGTAAACGCATTTACAGGGAAGTGGTTTTCCGTGGCCTTCTACATCAACAGGATAACGATCATGATGATAGCACTTAACAATAATTACCTGGTTGCCAAATTAGTAAGCAGATTTTCGAATCGATTTTTCTTTCCTAATCTTGATTCGTTTATACGGTGCATACAACATTATCCTGTTATTGGCTGCTTACATATTCAGTGTCTCGAATGGTTAATATTCTAAAATCGTAGCGAAACAAGACGTATGAAGAAGCAAGCAATGTCAAAATTGGTCCTGTTAATTAATATGAAAAAGCATAGTCACTGTTTCTCACCTTTATATGAAGAAGCTATGAAGATTAAGAGACCCCAATCAGTACCAAACGCATCGGTTGAGAATTGCACCCACATATTAGGATGGGCAGACCAAGAGGAATGAGGCAAATCACCAGAAGGATTATATGTCAGGTGGAATATCTGCGTACTCTCCTCAAATACGTCCGAGATCCCAGTGTAGGTGCGAACGTAGTCATGGATTGAGTGCAGTCTCACAGTCCCGAAATTCATGAAGAACCGGCGGCCATGGACAGCTCTGACATGCCATAGAATGTTCTCGAGATTATTGTAGTTGTTAGGGTAGTTAGGAGAAGACACAAGTAGGCTTTCACCCCCTCGCATATTGTACGTTGTATTCGATATGAACACGTCTGAAAGTAAAATGGAATATGTATAATGCATTTCTTGTATAATTACCAAAGAAGCGATTTGGATTAGGGTAAGGGATAAGGGTCTCTTGAAGTCTCTTGAAAGATTTGTTGGGAGGAAAAGTAGAAGGTAGAGAGACTAGACCGAGGGGGAAATAAGAAATAACCAGGAATGGAATGCTAAGACATGGAGTATATACCTTGATAGATAATAAAGCGTCATGTAGCATCTGTGTTCTGTTGTCAGCTGTTATTAATACTCCCTTTATTATTATTATTATCATTATCATTATTTTATTTGGCAAATCAAGTCACATAAATACAACAATATAACAAACATGAATTGAGATAAAAATCAATAGATAGCATATATAAATAACTGTGATCCGCAGACCTTCCTCCTAACACCTGACCAGATGCACCTTATATTGATTGAAATAAAGTTTTGAAAAGAAAAAAATGATGAGAAAATAATGGAAAAAAAAGGGAGAAAAATGAGGGGAAAAAAAGATGAAAAAAGAGAAGAAAAACAAAGGAAAAATGAGAAGAAAAAGAAAGAAACAAATAATCAACACAAATTGCATTAAACAAATTAAAAAGTTGTGGTTTCATGACAAGTGTCGTTCCATATTGTTACTGTTAATCATAAACACCATCATCACATTATAAAAAATAACAATAACAATATTTGTATCATTATTATTATTAATATTATTATTACTACTGTTATCAGTCCATGCCCTAGCTTTAATATCTGCAAATTATCTTCTGCTTTTAGTTCTTCCTTGCAAAATGGTATTTACCAAGCTATTTTTCCACCTAGGTCCATGCCCATATGCCCAAAGCAATACTAAAGGGGCTGTGCAAGTATATCTAGCAGTACATGCTATGTGAATTGTAACATCCAAATGCTGTGGTGCGTTTCGTGTGCCAGAGATTCCTTTTAATGATCTGGCACTTTTTTTTAACTGTATAGCATAAACATAACTAATCCTTTTGGAATATGTAGTCAAGTTCCCCTAGCACTATGTATTAGAATTAATGCAAGAAGGAAGTAAAGATATGAATACCTATACTGTCACCTATGCTAGGACACACGTCTTCATAGTCATCGCAACAGTTGTCATTCCTCTCGCACCAGCTGTCACAGTAGCAACCCCCGGGGTGACAAGAATACTCAGAGCTCGTACAACAGCTGTTTAAGCACGATCCGTTATTCTTTGGTGGTTCAGTTGATTCTGAAAAAAGGTAAAACATAAGCCCCATCGAAATTCAACAAATCTCCAGGAAACGATGGTTTTACAGTTAAATTTTACATTCCATTTTTGATACCATGGTAGTACCATGGTACCGTGGCAAACTGAAAATATCGTGTACCATGGTAATTTTCATATAAGGGATAGCACCAGTTATTAATGGTAATACAAAGTTTTGGTATGGGGTAATGAATTCGTTTCAAATGAACATATTGGAAGCATATGCGATCCTACATTATTCAGTGGTCGTTGTCGTTGTTGAAATCGAGTCTAAAGTTATGAAATTGTAAATAATAAACTCTTTATGTTGTATAGCTCCCTCTCTAGGTCAATATATTAATTAAGCTATTAAACAGTGTTTCTAACTGAAATCGACCGACTTGCAATTCCCGTTTGGAAATTATATATCACAACTACATATTCTGAGATGTTTATGGTCGCAGCTACCATTTTACGGCCGTAGGCGCTATTTGAAATTTATCAAAATTTACCGGGAGCACCGGTAAATTTTTATATTCAATTTTTCTCGAAAGCAGAAGTGTTTTAGGGGCTAAATTTTCTAGTGCTTGTAATACATCCACAGGGGCATCCAAATATATCAAATTGGTAAAGAATCACTATCCCCCCAATTGTCAAATCTTCCCAAAACTTTGTATTACCTTTAAGGCCATCACTAATATATGTATGCCAGTGTGTATAATTCCAAAAAAGCCAGGCCTATCAGGAAAACCTACTACCGACTTCAAATATCTCTCGAATGTTAGACATGAAGAAGAGAAGGAAACTGGCTAATAGACTGAGGGGATAATCTATATACAACGATCAAGGAAGGATTGGAGTATCTAGAAGAGGATACTCCAGGCAATTGGTTAAAGAGAGTCATTTGACATACCCTCACAGGTGGGTAAGGGATCCGACCAGACCCCACTCTCCAAGCATCGCAGGTTGTTAGTATCACCTCGTAGAACGTAACCCTCTACACAGTTGAAGATCCTCTCGTCTCCAATGTTCCTCCCGTCGCTGAAGTGGACACCCTCTATGACTGCATGGTCTGGTATGTTGAGTACCGGACACCTGCTCACTATCAATATAATATATAAACGCTAGATTCGAATAGACCGGTTTACCATCTCTCACGTTAACAATCATAAACTGCATGAAAAGTAAATGATCGAGTGCGCAGACATGGGAACTTCGTTTTCGCAATGTCAAAATGACACCGCCGCATTTCTTGTGAAAACAACACAGTTCTTACTCGGATTTTGATGAGATTTCCGGCACACTTACTCTTTAGAATATAAGGATCGAGATCAAGTATTAGTGTAATACGACAGAAAACTATTGTCACTTTCATATTGTTAGGTGCGCAGACATAAGGCTCACCATCATACCTGTACATTCGGGAGGATCATCCGACCATTGACCCTCAGTTTCACATGTGATTTGCCTAGATTCCCACCAAGCTGTAGTCATCTTCACATTCGAATGAAACCGTTGCACCGGCTGTAAAGATATCTCCAGCCTGCCGTCTTGAACCATCTAGTAACCTCCCGTGCTCTGGAGCCACAGGTTCTTCACACTCAGCAGCTATAACTCGGTGAAGAGAAGGACATAATTTCACTCAATATACGTCTCTTTGGGGTTGTTTCAGCCCTTAAGTTAAAGGCTATGTAGATGAAATTTGTACCATGTGTATTATCATTAAACAGTGTTTCTAACTGAAATCGACCGACTTGCAATTCCCGTTTGGAAATTATATATCACAACTACATATTCTGAGATGTTTATGGTCGCAGCTACCATTTTACGGCCGTAGGCGCTATTTGAAATTTATCAAAATTTACCGGGAGCACCGGTAAATTTTTATATTCAATTTTTCTCGAAAGCAGAAGTGTTTTAGGGGCTAAATTTTCTAGTGCTTGTAATACATCCACAGGGGCATCCAAATATATCAAATTGGTAAAGAATCACTATCCCCCCAATTGTCAAATCTTCCCAAAACTTTGTATTACCTTTAAGGCCATCACTAATATATGTATGCCAGTGTGTATAATTCCAAAAAAGCCAGGCCTATCAGGAAAACCTACTACCGACTTCAAATATCTCTCGAATGTTAGACATGAAGAAGAGAAGGAAACTGGCTAATAGACTGAGGGGATAATCTATATACAACGATCAAGGAAGGATTGGAGTATCTAGAAGAGGATACCCCAGGCAATTGGTTAAAGAGAGTCATTTGACATACCCTCACAGGTGGGTAAGGGATCCGACCAGACCCCACTCTCCAAGCATCGCAGGTTGTTAGTATCACCTCGTAGAACGTAACCCTCTACACAGTTGAAGATCCTCTCGTCTCCAATGTTCCTCCCGTCGCTGAAGTGGACACCCTCTATGACTGCATGGTCTGGTATGTTGAGTACCGGACACCTGCTCACTATCAATATAATATATAAACGCTAGATTCGAATAGACCGGTTTACCATCTCTCACGTTAACAATCATAAACTGCATGAAAAGTAAATGATCGAGTGCGCAGACATGGGAACTTCGTTTTCGCAATGTCAAAATGACACCGCCGCATTTCTTGTGAAAACAACACAGTTCTTACTCGGATTTTGATGAGATTTCCGGCACACTTACTCTTTAGAATATAAGGATCGAGATCAAGTATTAGTGTAATACGACAGAAAACTATTGTCACTTTCATATTGTTAGGTGCGCAGACATAAGGCTCACCATCATACCTGTACATTCGGGAGGATCATCCGACCATTGACCCTCAGTTTCACATGTGATTTGCCTAGATCCCACCAAGCTGTAGTCATCTTCACATTCGAATGAAACCGTTGCACCGGCTGTAAAGATATCTCCAGCCTGCCGTCTTGAACCATCTAGTAACCTCCCGTGCTCTGGAGCCACAGGTTCTTCACACTCAGCAGCTATAACTCGGTGAAGAGAAGGACATAATTTCACTCAATATACGTCTCTTTGGGGTTGTTTCAGCCCTTAAGTTAAAGGCTATGTAGATGAAATTTGTACCATGTGTATTATCACCATTCATGCGTTCAATTACTTTTAACAATATCAGATAACTATGATAATGGCACAGTCTTCGTTTTATTCGAGGCTCAATTTTTCGTCATAATTATGGCAATGACTCAAAGGCGTGAGGTGGAGTCTGCGCACACTAAGATGCCCCAAACCGTGTTCCTACACATCTGTGACAAACAAAACTATTGATAATATCATTAATACAGATTTTATGTTCCAACCCTTACTAAAGCAAACATGGTACTACCATAGAATAACCATGGTACAGAACTACCACGGTACTACCATGATAGAGACAGTACCACCATGGCTCTATTTATGAAGTGTACCGTAATAATTGTAATGGTACTACCATGGTAGTACCATGTTACGTGGCCGTGTACCATTGTCATTGTTTTATAAAGGATAGCATCCAATGTATGAAGGCCATCACTAATATATGTTTGCCAGTGTGTTTAATTCCAAACCAGTCGGGTCTATCAGGAAAACCTACTAATTGCGACTTCAAATATCTCTCAAATTTTGGAAATAACGAGGAGAAGGAAACTGCCTATTTAACAGAGGTGATTATCTACAACGATCAAGTAAGGATTGAAGAATCTAGAAGAGGATACCCCAGAGAGTCATAAGACATACCTTCACATGTGGGTAAGGGATCCGACCAGACCCCACTCTCCAAGCATCGCTGGTTATTGGTATCACCTTGTAGAACGTAACCCTCTACACAGTTGAAGATCCTCTCATCCCCAATGTTCCTCCCGTCGTTGAAGTGGACACCCTCTATGACTGCATGCTCTGGTATGTTGAGTACTGGACACCTGCTCACTATCAATAGAAGATATAAACGCTAGATTCGAATAGACCGGTTTACCATCTCTCACGTTAACAATCATAAACTGCAAGTAAATGATCGAGTGCGCAGACATGGAAACTTTGTTTTCGAAATGTCAAATTGACCCCGCCGCATTTTCTCGTGAAAATAATATTGTTTTTACTCGATTTTACTCGATTTTTTTCTAATGCCATTTTTAAATGAAATGTTAGGTGCGGAAACACAAGGGACACCATCTTACCTCTACATATGGGTGGATCATCCGACCATTGACCCTTTTCACATGTGATGTTCCTAGATCCCACCAAGCGGTAATCTTCTTCACATTTGAATGAAACCGTTGCACCGGACGGAAAGATATCTCGAGCCTGCTGTCTTGAACCATCTAGTAACCTCCCGTGCACTGGAGCCGCAGGGGCCCCACACTCAGCAGCTATATCACAGTGAAGAGAACACACATCATTTCACTCAATATACGTCTCTATTTGGGTTGTTTCAGCCTTTAAGTAACAGGCTATTGAGATGTAGTTTGTATAATATACCTCACTTAAGTAATGCAGCAATCTGATTGGTCGAAATTGCATTCATAAACTTTAACTGTTCCCGAAAATTCCCAGTAACCCTGGTTTAAAACAGTTCAAAATCCCAATAACCATGGTTATTGGGAAAATAGGTCAGTATCCATGGTTACCCCATAGGTTTACATGTTAACAAATGGTCTGAGCGATCGAGGATACCATACGTGTGCGAAGAATTGGTCGGTAATTTCAATACAATTGAATCTCGATCGATCTTACCGACAATTTTATCTTGCATTGTTGACATGAAGACGAAAATAAACTTCCCAAAACAAAAAAAACAACATCTGCCGATAGATCTTGATCTAAGTTCGTGCCAATATGCATTGCAAAAGTAAAAGAAGGGCCCGTTTAATGGAGCAGAAGCGAAGCATCCACCACCGAAGCCGTTGTCAATCCATTTTAATGTATATATTAGAGAAAACTGCTAAGTGAGGAAACAGAGCGCGATAGCCGAGAGGTTTAAGGCGGTGGCTTTAGTTACATCACCTTTTGTACGCAAGAGTTCGAAGCCATCTTCGAAAAAAGTTTTTTTTATTTTTTATTTTTTATTTTTTAGTCTATTTTTTTTTTGACATATAAAAGTATTAATGACTGCTTTAATATTCGAGAAATAGTTGTTTTTATACGCTCTCGGGAAGGTTACAATTGGGCTATTGCCCTCGGCACGCCTCAGGTAATAGCACCATTCTAACCTTCCCTTGAGCGTATAAAAACAACTATTTCTCTCAAAGCAGTCATTAATACTATACTATTTGTATTATTATCATTAATGCGTTTAACTACTTTGAATAATATCAGATAACTATGATGACATTACACCATGGGCACATTCTTCATTTTATTCGAGGCTCAATTCTTCTTAATATTTATGGCAATGTCTCAAAACCGTGAGATAGAGTCTGTGCAGACTAACATTCCCCAAACCGTGTTCCTACAATTCTGCCCCGTGTACATGTACATGTGCGTCACCAACATTTCAGCCTCTGTTTTCATTTTGTATGGGTATGTGTGTGTGGGAGTGTGTGTATGTGTGTTTGTAACCATCTAGTCACTGCCGACCCGTCTTAACATTCCAACTATTATGATCCACGTAACGGATTGCATTTTTCGGACGATGATTACCATGAATCCCAACCTTTTCATGTGACACAAAAAAAATTATTGATAATATCATTAAAGCGCCCTTCCAATCAAAACGGTCTTAACAATAAAAGGAAAGACATTTTGACAATGGCTTATTTTAGAAATCATCAATAATTCTGGAATCTAGGTTTAAAACTGACGACTCAGACCGCTCAGAAAAAAAGCCCAGTTTCGGAGCTGTATTGCGCAATAGAATATGACGTCAATGCAGGAGACGACATAGCACTTGAATGGAGAAACCCTACTATAATATACCTAAAATCAATTAAATCTTCATAAATTTGTCAAATATTGGTCTTGATTTAAAAGTCGTTATCTTTCTTACCTGTTTCGTGTCAATTTGCTGATATCTTTTGGAGTATTTTTCCTAAAAACGAAGACATAAGTATACATGCACTTTCTCATAGGTAATCCCAGATCCTCATTAAATTCATGCAAGTAATTCACATTATCAATTGCTGATGATGATCATTAAGGTCCCTAACTTCACGCCCGCGAAATGAGAAAAGTCTCATTTGAGTTATTTCATTCTCAAGCCTCGGGATATTATTTTTCTCATTAAAATAGCTAAAGTCCATGTAAAGTGAGTGCGCAGACAAACATATATATGAGTACCTTTATTTTTGCAGTGTAAAATGACACCGCCGCATTTGTAAAAATGATATTGTTTTTACTCGATTTTTTTTTATATTGTCATCTTTAAATGAAATGTTAAGTTCGCAGACGAAAGGCTCCCCATCATACCTCTACATACGGGAGGACCATCCGACCATTGACCCTTTTCACATGTGATGTTCCAAGATCCCACCAAGCTGTAGTCATCTTCACATTCGAATGACACCGTTGCACCAGCTGTAAAGATATCTCGAGGCTGCCGTCTTGAACCATCTAGTAACCTCCCGTGCACTGGAGCCGCAGGGGCCCCACACTCAGCAGCTATATCACAGTGAAGAGAACACACATCATTTCACTGAATATACGCCTCTTAGGGTACGTTTATGCTCAACTTTTTCTGGCCAGAATGAGGCATTTGTTACGCGTTTAGTTCAAAACATGGTTGCGACCTTTCTTATTTTTGTAGAATCACAGAAAAACGGCGATCGTAAATTCACATAAAGGTGCGTTTTGGATTGGCGATTCTGCAAAATCAGCGATTCTGGGGAAGCATAAATGCACAATCATTTGTAAACGCGTTTAAAAGGGGTCAACGTGGCATCCAGCTGCAGACTCTGCACTGCACTTGTCAGGCTCCTCCAGGCATGATTCTGGCTCTAAGCCAGAATTATGCCTGGAGGAGCCAGAGAAGGGAGCATAAACAGTACGCCGTGGAACTGCAATTACGATGAGCGTTTACGATGAGCGTTTCAAATCGCTCATTCTGCCCTCAAAATTAAGCATAAACGTACCCTTAAAGGGATTTGCGTATCTTTGTCCCAGATTCTACAGAAAATCCTGGATTTAGCTGATGCTGCAATCATAATTATAAACCTTTAGGTCAATAAGGAAGACCATGACATTTCCAAACCGATTTGCCCGTCTGATTATCAAGATATTTATGATTGAAAGTTCGAAATTTCAAAAAACGTTTCCCCACTGGTTTTATAACACTACAGTCTATTGGGGAAAATGAGTATGGTAAAAGATTTTTACTTTTTTGATGCACTTCATGATCATTTTGAAGCGCATTTTTTAGGACTTCAATATTATACCATATCACAGACGCTGATAACACGCAGGGCCATGCATCTCAGATTTGAATCGTTAAACAATGCCTTTAAGGGTTGTTTCAACCTTTAACGTGTTGGGAGACTCAAATATATTGATGGCAAAATCGCACCAAAATAGTATAAAGATGTGACATAAGATGTCATTTAACACACAATTCTGCAAGGATTTTCAAAATAAATACATTTTAAGGTCAATATTTGATGACAGAAAACAATATTTTAGTTTTCTGTCGTACTAAAAAAAACATATACTTGTATTCATTCATCACTATTCCTCTTCAAACAAATTTATTTATAAGATCCTTGTAGATGTGTGTGTTAAATAACATCCTCTTGCACATAATTATAATATTTAAGTGGAAGTTTGCCATCAAATGTTTGAGGCTCCCAACATTTTAGAGGGGCTTTATGTTAAAGGCTGCAGTATAAGGACATATAATTGAATTATGTTTTATTATTCATAGTTTAAGATATTATTATCACAATTACATTCATTCACTTTTAACAACAAAATATATAACAATGGTAACATTACACCAAAGACACAAGTCTTCATTTCATTCGAGGCTGAATTCTTCTTCACGTTTATGAAGTATCAGGGAATGATACTATATGTGCAGACTAACGTGCCCATCATACCCATGCACTCACTGGTCTGCCCCGTGTACATGTACATGTGCTTCACCAACATTTCTCTGCCTTTGTTTTCATTTTGTGAAAGTGTGTTTGTGTGTTGGTACCACAGTGGTTTTACAGTTCTGTGGTTGGTACGTGTGGATGTGGGTGTGTTTGTTTGTAACCATATCATTGAATTGTTCTTATTAGTATATACATACCTTTAAACAGCACATGTACGCTGTGAAATGATGACGACCCATTGCATGTATACATTCCAGAGAAATCAGTAGAGATAGGATTCAACCGTTTTGTATCAGTATACAACCTGGGCCAATCCTGAAGATAATGGAGAGATATGACCAACCGACATTTTTCAAAGCATTCCAATATAATTATACTCGAGTCACATGAATTAAGCCCGAATCTGAGAATTAATATCCTACCATTTCTACACAATTGGGAAAATATATATTTGCCTCTTCTTTTTTATTCCCTCTCTATTTAAATGTTGGGACATCTAAAACAACGACAGCCCATGAGATCGAAAATTGAGGTCTTGTATGCTGTCGAAATAGTGGTCTATAGACTTTGTATACTTTCCTGAAGTCACTTATGGTGTATCGTTGTCTGATCTCCATGCCTGATATTAACAAAATGTTGCTAAACCTGAAAACACTTTAAATTGAAATGAATTTACCCATAAGTCTCCGTCATTCACAAGAGGAGTTGTCAGTCGAGGAGGCCTTAACCATAGACTTGTGATGAAGCAGACTACATCAAGATAATTGGGATTTCCACGATGCACATAAACCACGACTGTCCCATTACTAGCTACATCACGCGGTGCGCCGTAGAACAAGACTTGTGTTTCAACGGGTTCTACGAAGAAACAACATCGAACCATTTATTGGTCATTGATACATTCTTATTCATTTGCAACATAAATGATTAAACCCCACAGCTATAAGGGAAACAGGAACTGTCTGTACTTTATCACATGTATATATTTGTATGTTTTTTAAAGGAAATAAAGTCTTTTGAATTGAATTGAATTGAATTGAATCAAAATGGCCCGTAATTATTCAGTTGAATTCGGCCCCAGGTCCAAAATCACATAAAAGGAAAACTTAGACATCAGACTAACTTCGATCATTAGACCTGGGCCCCGTGTCAAGTAGAGATGCAAATGATTTGGATCAATCCCAAGTCCTCCAATCAATCGCAAGGTAGCTGTATCCTGTTTCTTATGAACATAATATAGTTGCAATTAATATCAATTCTGTATAAGACAAGGGGTCCTAATATGTAAGACAAAAGCTGAATCCCAGCATCGGGTATACAGTTTAGTCGAATACGGGCTGTGGAGTTGGAATCAGTCGAATCTTGATGCATATTTTACCCTCTTTCTCCATCTTTCTTCCTCCCACTCTCTCTCTCTCTCTCTCTCTTTCTTACACAAACCCATTCATTCAGTCTTTCTATCTCTCCCTCCCTCACCCTCTCGTTCTCACTCCGTTTCCTCTTCTTCTTGCTTGTCATGAATAATGCCCGGTGCACACACGAGGAGTCATGCTTTAAAAAAGGGACATACGTTGGTACGCTTTGGTGAAACTTAATATATAAACTCACGGCATTCTGGTTCTTCCCCGGTCCACCGTCCTCCTTCGCAAGTTCGTCTTTGATCACCAATCAATCTATACTTGCCAGGGTCTCTACATCTAGCAACCAGCTGGGTGCCATCGGGTACGGTGAGATGGGTATAGTAGCTAGTTATTGGCCTCGTCGCATCTCCATTCACAAACTGGCGAACCTGTCCTCTGTTCCTTGGTACCAAACAAGGATCCTCTGGAGAAAAAAACACCACAAAATATTGTAAAACAATTTTTTACAAAACAACTAATATGAATATTAGTCGAAGAGCCATAAACCTTTGCTCTAAATTATTCTTCTTTCTTTATGTTGATGCTGGAAGTTTGAGGAATGCAGGTAAATATTATTGCTCGCAATATTTTACGAAAGATATATTTGCAGTTCCGCTATAAAGGGGATATTTTATCCTTTTTTTGGGGTGGTAATGTTTCAAAATTCATATCCATAGAGCCAAAAGTTAGAAAAAATATGTGAGATAAGTTTGTAAGATACCCATGTCATATATTAATTAGATTCGAATATAAATAATAATTAAATTTACTCTAGTATATAATTTTATTTCCTTTAAAATGCTCTCCAAATCAAATAAAGAAAACAGCCCATTAAACCTGATTAGGCCTTTAATTATGGATAATGGGTTTCAAATTTATGTTCCTGTAATAATTGTTGTTTTCATTATGTTGGAAGTTATCGCTCCGACCTTCCCTGCCCCCCTACCCCCTGACCCCCCCCCCCCCCCCCCCCCCCCCCGACCTACCTTTTCCTTTGAATTGTATATTGTCGTGGAATGTAATCAAAAGTTAAAACAAAATAAAAAAACAAACAAATAAAAAAAGTTATTTACCACATCGAGGCCATGATGGGATCCATGTTCCATTAGAGCATTGTGTCGTTACGGATTGTGCGATCGCACCCACATTGCATCTTACTGAGACTTGGACCCTAGACCCACTAGGAACACCACTAGGAACACCCGCCGACGAGGTGTTACCGCTACCGCCTATGACCGTGTAGCGCCCGGAACGATCACTTTCAGGCATGCATGGCGATGAGCCAACTAGGAAGGATATAAAAAAGACACATTCATAAACAAACTTATCTCCTCCACAGAAGATATAGGACCATGTATGTCGAGGAAGTTCCGCTTACCAGTTTCGATGTCATGGCGTGTTCATACATAGATTTGTGTCCGCGTCTGATAATAATCATATCACATAGAAAGGTTTGTACAGTCTCGGTGTGGAAAGAAATAAAACACAGCTTGTGTTGGATCACAATCCTGAAATCACACTTGTACCGCATCATGCACACACACATAACGCACACACACGCACATACACAAAAACTCACACACGCACCTGCAAACACGCACACATACACATACATTACAACCCCCGCACACACACGCACACACACTCTCGCGCGCGCGCACCCGCACCTACCTTACACACCCTCACACACACACACACACGCACACACACACACACACACGCGATATACGTACTCAAGAATGTTAAGATCATTCATCATTATGAAATGTGCAATTAATCCGCATTTCTCTTCATGCATTTATATACTAAAGTTGTGTTTACTCGCGGGTTAATGTATTTCGTTTACATTTGCGTAAACTTAAGTATAAATGTGTTGGTAACTAGGAACCTCAAACAATTAAACCATAAACGATTCATGCTTTTTTAGGTTACCTAAATTCCGAAAAATACTACATGCATGCAAAGTGTGCAAATACGTGGCCTAAATCAGTAGGGCCAAACGAAATAGAAGAGGTTCCCAGCAGCAACAACAAAAAAGAGCAATTTTATAATAAGCTACAATAATCAAAACAAACATCGTAGAGAAAGCCCCATCTCCCCCGGGGGCGGATACCATCGTCGTCATCATCATCATCATCATCATCATCTTCTTCTTCTGGTGTGCTTTTTTCCCATGAACATTTAATTTAATGCTATAATAATAATGATAATAATAATAATAACAATATTTATAAAACGCAACATATCCATCTCTAGAGGTGCTCAAGGCGCATACAAATAATTTAAATTAATATTCAACTTATTTAAGATTAAAGAAATTTTAAATGTAAACTCACATTAGATCACACAACTTCATGGTGCCATGGTACATACAATGTGGCACATTGTGATGATTAGGTTTGCATGTATTGTATAAAAAGAATATTGAAATTTAACAATATGCATTGAGCATCAGGTGAGTTTTAAGCCCAGTTTTAAAAGTAGAAAGATTGTTGCCGTCTGAATAGAGAAAGGTAACTTATTCTACAAAGAAGGAGCTACTGACGCAAATGCTCTATCCCCTAATTTCTGTAAGTACGTATTTCTTTAAGCCTAATATTGTGATGTGATACCTTGGATTTTTTTTAAAAATAGATTGTTCAGCAAATATTTTATCAAAATGTCGGATGATCTCAAGTACAGACAGTGAAGGTCTTGCATGATAATTTACCATTTTAAAACAGATAAAAACACAGAAAATAACTTCTTACCGCAAACTGAAGTGAGGAATAGTTGAACATAGATCAACATTCGGACAATGTCTTCAAATCGCTTTCCTTCCATCGTGGCCAACTGGTTTGACTGCCTCAAAGTAAAATGTGAGATTATATCTTTTGTAAGTGAGACCTACTTGATGGCATCGTGCTTTTCAACGTATTACGTTTATTAATGCTGGGTTTAATTTCAGGATGCCATTGACATGGATCTTTTCTGAAGTTCCGGTTCACTTTTTGATTCTTTCAGGAAGCGAAATGAAAAATTCATTAATCTGAAACCTTTCATCATCTCCATTACGCATAAATGTAGTTCTTTTAACGCGTGAACCGTCCCTATATATTTCATGTCTCCCTATGTTATGGTCTTCAAACACATACCCTATATTTGACACTCTATTACAATCATTAATGTGTCTTGAGTGAAGCCTAATTCAGTGCATATGCACTAAATAATCATATATGATGGACACAAGTCTGTAAAAACCCAATACACACACACACACAAAAACTAAAGGGTGCCCGGGAGCGCTTTGGGGACTGAAGTTCCCCTCACGGGGATCCCCAACACGGACAGAAGGAGGAAGAACAAAAAGATGAATGCTCCATAGGGACCAACGATTTTAGAACAAGAAGCTGAAGATAAATGATCCGTATCTCGACAATCTTGCTTTTACTTGATACAGAGCATCCAATGTATACATTATAATTATAATTAATATGTAAATAAAAAAAGAATTAATGACTGAATGGGGATCTATTCCAAAACTAGCGTGTCTTAGTTGACCACAAGGTGATTCTTTTAGGGAACGCAGACCTAATTTAACACATAGTAGCATGATTAGAAAGTCTCATATTTTCTTTAAAGTAGCCACACGAAGAATCAAAAGTGTTTTGAATTGATGCCAAACTCATATCATTGCGAAGGGGAAGCCTTGCTGATCAAATACAACAACTCTTTTCTTCAAAATATGTTTGGGGCCCGCAGTAATCAACTCTCAAAAATGTTAGTTTTGAGATCCAGATTTTCTGCCTTAATCAGCGGTCCTTTATAGAGCGTCAATAATTGTGACGTCAGGAGCGGGACACGGCTAGCTAGCTGCAGACTGCTACACGGCACTGAGCTGTTTGTCCAGTGTGTGACGTCACTATTCAGAGCTCGCTACGCTCGTGTTTTTGACTTACGTTCAGGGGCGTTAGGGGGTCTAAGAAGGGTCTTGACAAATTGCATTTTACGCCTTTCCATGATATCTATATGATTTCTCAGCAAATTATTCGTGTTTTTCAAGAGAAAATCTTTCCATCCATATGTAATTTGTTCTAATTATCAGTTGTTAGTGAATTTTTATGTGTGTAGCTCCTTTAAATAATATATGATTGCAGGGCCTTCAGGGAGAACAGTATGAATACTGATGAGGCTACCCTAGTTAAACAAGACATATTATTATTATTATTATTATTATTTTCAATAGACTTGAATGTGAAACACCTTTTGTATTCTCTCATGCGAATTGTAAGGCGAATTTGTATTTGATTTAATTTGATTCGTTTTGAACTAGTTTATTGAATTAAAAAAAAGCATATACACTCAAAATAGCAGCCGAAGGCTAAAACAAATTGAATATACAAAAGATCGAAAATTACATTAAAGTACAATAACTTGAAAGTTGGTTGGACAAAAATAAATAATATGTGAGGTAATAATACCATTGCCAAAAACATAAATCAACAAGGAAATGATAAAGACAGACGAGATTTGTTTTAAAAATGAAGGAAGTAGGAATGACAATGCCAAAAAAAGGTAAACGAGGAAATAGAAAAAGACAGGGAAATGATAAAGACAGACGAGATTTAAAAAGAGAGACAAAGTAGGAATGACATTGCCAAAAACAAGTAAACGAGGAAATAGAAAAAGACAGGGAAATTGAAAAGACAGACGATATAAAGCTTGAAATAGGAGAAGAGGGAGAAATTAAGGTGAAGTAATCTAAATAATTTAACATATGACAAGGAAATGCCTTCTATCATTGTTTGCATATCGGAAAGTACTTGACACCCTGGAAAAGCTTGGATGGGATTGTAGAGAGTTAATAGAAAAGGGAAGAGAGGAAGAGATAATTAGAATCAATCTATTTGAATCAATTTAGTTCCCTTTTCAGAAACTGTACCGCATAGAGCTGTATATATTCAACTCTATGCTTTACCCTTATCTAGATGCTGAACAAGCGTTGATGAGTATTATCATAGAAGTAGAAGTAGAAGTAGAGTATTTACTGCGGTCTCGGTGTAGACTGCTTGCTCAGAACCTATGTTATGAATTACGACTGACAAGTGAATGTGCCTGCAAACTACAGATGTTCCTTTATTACCTTTACAAACCCTCCATCTTCATGTTTAAACTTTTGGGACAAGCTATTCCCTGAAAACAAAAATCTTCTTTCTTCCGAAAAAATATACCTCCCTACGTCTCTCTAATACAATCTCAACCTCTCAATACTTTTTGTGATATACCTCTCTCCCTCTCTCTTACATTCTCTACCTCATTACTTGTTCAATTTACTGCATCCGCATGCTGATTTTAAAAATATATATTTTGACACAATATTCCTCTCAAAGATATTTTTGGTAGGAAACTTCTTCCCGTTTAAGAACATTGCCCGTGTCTCACTGCACGGATCCATTGATAAATTCACGCGCAACCATCACATATATTGTAGCGAGCCTTCCTAGCCGCCGAGAGAGGGCGACAAAAAATTATCTTGTTTAAACTTTTCTTCTCAAATTTGTCTCTAACTCTTGAATGTCAAGGATGCCGATAATACCATATGTACATGTTATTCGATTTAATCAAAGTGATTGAAATTAATGACTGCATGAGTGAGAGGTGTTTGTTCTTGTGACATGGAGCATACTAATGAAGACAAAAGAAAGACACATGTTTATGGACTAATAATTTAGGTTAAAAAACAAACATTCTATATTTATTCAATAATTACATCATTTGCAATATTCGCCACTACTACATATATAACTGTTGTAATGCATAGACAAATTAATGAATTATTAATTCACTCTGACTAATATTTCATCAAATACGAATAAATCGAAAAGATTTGAATTGTTTGCTTGGGAACTAATTTGTTAAGTTCTAAAAGATAAATGCTATGTTCAATCATTATATGATTCAACTAAGTTCCAAAAGTATAGGGGGACTATCATAATTGACTTAGAAATATTTGTATAATGAACCAAAACGCCGTTGACTTATCTAACTTCTAATATATATCAATAGGGAAGTTATGTACTGGGGGGTTCTGTGCTGGGAAAGTTCTGTCTCTGATTTCTGTTTAAAAGTGAGGGGAGATGAGCTCGTGCGAACCTATTATACGTACATTTATATATATCCAGATAATCCAGTATATGCGAAACGTGCGAACAACTTACGTAACTTAGCGATGAAATAACTAAGTAAATTCACATGTATTCTTCTAAACATGTTTCATACAACAAATGAAATATCTCATACTCGAGTTAAATCTAAACTATATCGACTTGTAAAATCATTAGATTATAATTTCATAATAAAACAACAATTCAAAAAGACATTTGTCTGGGATACGCAATTATGAAAGCAAATTCCAATCGTGCGATACAAAAATGGGATCGAAACAAATTAGAATTAAAAGACCTTATTAGACTTCGGACGTTTTTTCAATACATGATAATAGTATAGTATAATACCAACCATCTAACAGAGTTACGAGATGTTTGCTAACATAGACAAGATGAATTTAATATTTAAACTAAAAAAATAGCACATTAATACTTAATTGAGTCAACCTTTTATAGCTCGATATGCATTTCCCATCAGTCACCTTGAAAAAAATATACAATTTATGGGTTTATTGTCCGGCGTGATGAATCTGTTTTTTTCTATCTTTGATAGATACCTCTTTTTCTTTAGGGGTATGTTAAATAGTCATTATTATAAAACAAATTAACATGAGTATAACCTTTCTGTACATTGTGATTTTTTGACATGATGCAAATAATTCTCGCTATCGCCAACACCCCCAAATTCCCGGATGTTACATTCACGTTCCGATTTCAAATGCACTCCGGGATGATAAATTGTTTTTCCCAAGCGAGGTTCGGACCCCAGTATGAACTTATTTGCATACAGCCAATCAGAAGAGGTTAGCTAAGTAGCTGAACCTGCGAATGCGCACATGTTAACCGTTAGGGTTAGTGATAGGGTTATAATAACCTTGCAAACCCACCTTTCATCAAACCCATATTTCTATCAAACTCTACACAGCATTGAATTGAAATCACTGCATAATCACGACTATGTTCGTCGCACTGTGACAATCAACAATTACAAAATGATGGAAGAGGACTGGTACATATTAAAAAAATACAATTCAACATAATGAAAAGATACAGGTGAATCAGAAAGGTGATCAGAATAAGCATTTACTGCTACACTGTGAAAAGGTTAGGCAATATTTTTCCAACACTTTGCCCAATGTTGTGCCAATGGTCAACCCAACCATCTATTGGGCAATATTTTGCCCAGTGGTATTGGTAAACGTAAGCACCCTACTTCACACGTGGATAATTTGTTCGTATTTTACCAAAATCTGGGCAAAGATATGACTGTCCGACTACGGTAGCCCGCTTTTTGGGGAGAAAAAAAATATTGCCCCCCATTTTTTTTACAGTGTAACTAGCTGACTATTTCGGTCTCATGGAACTTTAGACCTTTTAACCTTTAGACCAGGCCCTGACATCAAATATTTCGGTCTTTTCCAAGAGTGTCCCTCTAATGCTTAGACAATAAGTAGGCTTGCGAGAGCAAAGCACATGGTCTCGTGGGTTATCGGTCTTGAAAAACCCTCTGTTATACAAAAGGCAGAGAAACCAAAAATGCGGTATTATGTCAAGACGACTGTAGTCCTATATAATCTTAATCAAATGATTTTACTTTAAAGATGCTCCATTTCTAATGTTATCTATTTCGTATAGCCGTAGAGTACATATATATCTGTTTTACATCAGATTGGAAGCATGTCGTGATTCATCACTGCTGCTGCATCCAAAAGTAATGTTCGGTCAAATTAACCTGCAAAACAAAAAATATATGGATGGTAAAAAAAGAATTCAAATATTTCAATCATTTCCCATGATCACGACCGAAAAGTTTAAGATCATCATCGATACACTGCAGTTGTTTTTGAGAAACGGCATGCTGCGGCACGCATTTATTAGCATATGAAAGAAATATGACGTTGGCATCCTGAAATGTATAAGTGATAATGGCCATTTGTATTTGTTCAATGACGAAAATAGTTTGCCTATCTTTTATTTATATTTTATTTATTTCAATCCTTTATTTAGGGTAGTCTGTTCAGTACACAAACATAAAAACCTAACAGGATCCGTTTCTTGGTGCTGGGGATGAAAATTATTAGAATGGTTTGTGTAAACATAGGTCTACCATAAAACATGTGGATTATGGTAGTCCAATATCATACAGTTTAACATTTTAACCACTTAAAAAAATTATATGAAAGAGAAAGAAAAAAACATATATGCATGTACACTATAACCAATTAATTATGTAATCATTGAAGTTCCTACCGACTACTTGTCGTGATTCAATGTGTATGTAGGTGCGTGTGTGTGGTGTGTCTGCGACATAGGGTTTTTTATGAATCTGATTTTACTTCTGGGAACTAACCTTCAACGTTACCATATAAACTACGCGAATCAGAATTAGTTTGAAGACGAAGACAGACTGCCGACCTTCCCCCTAGCCTAACTCATATCTCTGTATCAATTTCAGACATACCATACGTATATTTTCTTGTTGTATTCAGATGATAAAATTCAGTTCATTGTACCTTGAGTATTCCGAAACGGACGTTTATATTGTCACTTTTCATCACTTATACTGCGTTAACCTATGACACGTTTCTTTATTCTAAACTTACTTACTAGATGTTGTATAGTCTGTGACACGTTAAACAAATAATTAAAATAAATTATCTATGGATAGTTCAGGTTCAGACAAATTCTTTAGACATGTACTAACCAAAACCTTTTAGTAAATTTCTGTTTCCCTGTGTAAAAGAACTATTAAATTCATCAGATTCAAACCATCTTGATAAACTTTTTCAACAATAATAAACAAAGCTTACCACAATACTCATCAGATGAATCTACACAGTCGCTAAATCCATTACATACATCAAAGCTGAAAATACATTGTCCGTTCGTGCACTGGAAAAGAAACCCATCACAACCTGACAAGGCAAAATATATTTGAAAGGGCTATAACATTTATTAAACATTTTACATGGCCCAATCAGTTCAAACGTGTTAACATGTTGGCTAATTCATATTTATTTTCTGGCTGCTAATCAATATTTGTTATTATGATGATATCCTCCAAATTAAAAAAAATCGAATATTCATTAGAACCTAAAGGCAGAAACTTTTTTTTTTTTTCTGGGATTCATAACTTTTTTATAATTGAAAGTTGTTTGAGCAATTCTCATATTCATATATTATGTATACGCATTTTAATTACAGAGAAGTGATTCTACCTGGCCTTCTCCATCAATAGGAGAACGATCATGATGATAGCTCTTAAAGGCTAAGTCTACTCCAATGTTTTTAATAGATGCAGAAAAACCTGAGAAACAGAGCAAACAAAAATTAAGTAAAATCGGATAACTAATAGGGAGTTTATGGATTTTTGAAAAAAATTGAACAATGGAAATCACTACAGAAATTGCCAAATTTTTGTTATCAGTTTGTGACGTCATTGCCACACTATTTCCTAATTACTTTATACATTTTTATCCCATTAACTTCCTTTTTTATCCCCAAAAATTCAATTTCCCGATGCATTTGCCCCGGTTATATGATTTGTATCATATTGCGTGTAGGACATTTCACCAAATAAATTGAAGAATTTATACTATTTACTAAATATTGTATATTAAAAATCATTGATTTAAAAAAAAACATTTTATCACAATACACATTTTTCATGATATAGCTGAGAAAATTGTTGTGCATCCACACAACAAACTTTTACTATCAATATAACTTGGATGCTGGTGTGAGCAAATAACATTCTTGGGGGAAAATGGGAAATATATATTATCAATATAAAGAAAGCAATGACTAGTTGTTAATAGTGAGGCGATGATGCTACAGACTCATGAGTGAGTTGCCCATTTGTCTTGTTTTTTTTAAAGTTTTTCATGTCATTAAAAATTCATGACCTTTCTTATTATTTATCCAATTTTGCTCAAACTTTTTTCTATTGGTTTGTCTGATTTTTCTGCTTCTATTACAAATAAGTTTTGTTGGAGTGGACTTGCCCTTTAATAGCATTTCCTGATTGCCAAATTATTATGCAGATTTTTAATTCGATTTTTATTTCCTAGACTGTATGCGTTTATACGGTGCTTACAACGTCAATGTGTTATTGGCTGCTTACATATTCAGTGTCTCGATTGGTTAATAATCTAAAATCGTAGCGAAACAAGACGTATGAAGAAGCCAGCAATGTCAAAATTGGTCCAGTTAATTAATATGAAAAAAGCAAAATCACTGTTTCTCACCTCCATATAAAGAAGTTATCGTGACGTTGAAACCCCGATCAGTACCAAACGCATCGGTTGAGAACTGCAGCCACATATTAGGATGGCCGGACCAGTAGCTATCAGGCAAATCACCAGAAGGGTTATATGTCAGGTGGAATATATGCGTACTCTCTTCAAACACGTCTGAGATCCCAGTGTAGATGCGAACGTAGTCACGGATTGAGTGCATTCTGACAATCCCGAACGTCATGAGGAACTTGCGCCCATGGACATTTCTGACATGCCATAGAATGTTATCGGGATTATTGTAGTTTTGAGGGCGGTTAGGAGAAGACACAATTAGAGAATCACTCCCTCGCATATTGTACGTTGCATTCGATATGAACACGTCTGAAAGTATAACGAAATAGGAATAATGCTTTTCTAGCTGTATCATTACCAAAGTAAAGAGTTGGATTAGAAGAGTCTCTTGAAAGATTTGTTGGGAGGAAAAGTAGAAGGTAGAGAAGCAAAACCGAGAGGGAAACAAGAACTAACCAAGAAGGGAATATTAAGACATGGAGTGGAATGACAGTGAAAGAGTATTCTAGGGTGGAAGAAAATGGAGATGCATGGGAAAATGTTGCAATTAACCTCCAAGCTGGGAGAGATACCTTGATAGACAGATAGATAGATAAGAACTAGATAATAAAACGTCATGTAGCATCAGTGTTTTGATGTTAGATATCAGTCCATGTCCTAGCTTATCTGCACAATATTTTCTCCCAATAGTTCTTCCTTGCAAAATGGTATTTACCAAGTTATTCTTCCACCTAGGTCCATGCCTATATGCCCAAACCAATGCTAAAGGGGCTGTGCAAGTATATCTAGCAGTACATGCTATGTGAATTGCAACATCCAAATGCTGTGGTGCGTTTCGTGCGCCAGATATCCCTTTTGATGATCTGGCACTATATTAACTGTATAGCATAAACATAACTAATCCATTTTGAAATAGGTAGTAATGTTTCCCCTGGCACTAGGTAGTAGAATGAATAAGAGAATGAAGGAAGGATATGAATACCTATACTGCCATCTATGCTAGGACACACGTCTTCATAATCATCGCAACAGTTGTCATTCCACTCGCACCCGCTGTGACAGTAGCAACCCTCAGGGTTACAAGAATACTCAGAGCTCGTACAACAGCTGTTTGAACACGATCCGTTAGTCTTTGGTGGTTCTGAAAAGAAACAAAACATAAACCCCTGGCCGCATTCTGAAGTCTGGTTTAACTTTAAAATCTAGGTTTAAGTCTAGACTCAGTCTCGCCTAACCCTCAGATTTAAACCCAGGTCTAATATTCCGTTTCTGAAGTCAGGATTAAATTAAACCTAGGTTCAAGTCTGGTCTAACTTTGTACAGATATTCAAACCCAGTGTACACCTATTGTAAGTCTGGTTATGTCTGGTCTATTTTTTTTTTCGACAAGGCGTTTTTATTAGGTATCGTAAGAAGAAGAAACCGTAGGTGACCAATTACTACAAATACTTAGACCCGAGAAAACTCTTGTTGAAAGAAAAAATCCCTTCCACATAATTATACGGTGGCGATTTTTGCACTCGCTATCGTTTTACCAAAAAAACGGATTGCATTTTTCTGGCGGTGATTACCATGAATCCCAGCATTTTCGTGTGACAAACAAATTTATTAATAGTACTAATAATAGATATAAATAATGTTTCCCTCTTCTCTAAATCATCAAGGCCATCCCTAATATAATTTTGCCAGTGTGTATGATTACCAAAAAAGGCAGGTCTATCAAAATAAACCCTTCTAATTGCCACTCCAAATATCTCTCTAAATGTTGGACATGAAGAAGAGAAGGAAACTGCCTAACAGAGGTGATAATCTACGGCTTAT